>JAHPZR010005250.1:80000-87089 GCA_019787425.1 Platygyra sinensis
TGGTTACTGTAGGTTTTCCTCGTTGGAAATGACAGCATTATAACATACAAGTTTAGCCCTCTCCAACTAATAAAAGCTAAACCAAAGACAAGTGAAAAATAACAGTAGGGAAACTGCAATGTCCCTGCTGATCTTGAATTCTCAGAAGCCGATGTTATGTCAGACAATAATAATGTATTTAATTTGTGTGTTTATACCATGAGTCAGTCTCAGTCTAAGACAATGTGGAAACAATGGTCTTAGTGTCTCAGCAAATCACAAATTTCACTATTCATCACCTCTAAGCTGAGCAAACAGAAGTGCATTGACCTCAGCCTCATGACATAACGCAAAGAACCAAAGCAATGTGGGGTTACCTTATGGACCAGGATAAACCAACTTATATGACTGGTCACTTTCATTGGGTTCCAATGGGTCAAGCTAATCAAATCCGAGGGCAAATTTTCACGATTTCAGCAGTTAATTTTCATTGTCTTGTTGAGATAACACGTTTTTAGTACATCCAGTGGTCCGTTTGCTTTGGTCTTCTTGTAAAAAATATGTCTGGATTTCCAGCGCTAGCCGCTTAGGGTGATTTTATTTTTAGAACTTTCGTTCGTACTATTACAAATTAATTAAGCTTACTACTACCACAAGCAAAGTTAAACTTAAATGTAAACCTCACCTATCCAACTTCAAAGTGGACAATCACGCTTAAGTCTTGCGAGTTTACAGAAGCCCCGCAGCGATGAACACTGTTACATTGTTCTTTTAGTTGAAAACAGAACTGCACAATGCGCATGACCGGAGGGCGAACAAGTATCGCAGGGACGAGCATTAGGTTTTTTTTAACGGGGTGGGGAGAGGTAAAATCCGCACAGCAAAAACTGCTGAAAAAAGAAAAAAACTCGCGAGGGTAAAGGTATCCATGGAATAAAAATGGAACGAGTGCTTTGTACTATCCAGGTTTATTTATTAATTTTTTTTAATGTGAAAAATACATTTCGAGGCTTATTTAATTTTTTTTTGAATGAAAAGTGCGTGACTCAGTGTAACTACAAGCCTTCTGGGCTCCAGGCCCTTTTCTATCCCAGCACGATTCCCGCGTCCTGGTCATCCCGGCACGGAATCTGACCGTTTCCGGATCACGGACTATGGATCGTCTCTCAAATACATGTAGCTCACATAATTTATGATCTACGTTACTGGTTCCGTTACTGGACGAACCTGCCGATATTGATCGCGGATTCACGGGCCGGTCACGTCACAACTTGTGACCGCCACGGGTTCTGTCGCGAGGTTCCATTTTAACTTTCGCAAAGATGGCGACCGAAGGTGAAGATCCTGCCGTTACAGTTTTTAGAGAGTACTTGAGAATAAAAACAGTTCAGCCAAATCCGGACTATGGTAAGTGTAGTTTGGACTATATTCTAAAGTAAGCCCTTGTCACTTGCTATCAGGAGCGAGAAAAAAATACATAAGCTCATAACTTCACAAAAGTTCAGGCTTCGAATTCTGTGCAGAGTAAAAGGGCCGGAGTAATCATCGTTCTACTTTTTTTGACACAGAGAAGCCTGAACTTTTGTAACGTTATAGTCACTGCGCACCTCGACTAAATGAGTTAAGCGCTCTACGCTCCTGTTCAGGATTCCTACATCAGAAGGGTTATTTCTAGCTAGCATCAAACTGAATAAAGCCAGTACTGGTGCCGGTGGAGTCTCTCCACGCCTAGGCCTGTTGAAACTTGCTGAGCCAGGAATTCTCAGTTCACTCACAAAATTTATCATTAGCAGCTCCAGGCCATCAGATTGAAAAATACACGTATCCATTGTCTCTCCGATATACAAAAAAGATAGCAAGACTCTAAAATCAAATTACTGCCCAGTATCTGTACATCTGGCTGTTTCAAAAATAGCCGAAAGAGTTATCTTCGACCAGCTATACAATTTTTCTCTTAACTTCTTCAGTAGGAATTTATCTGGATTCCTGAAAGGACATTCATGCGCAACAGCCCTTCTCAAGACATGCGAAGATATCAGAGAAAATTTAGAGTCCAGCGAACACTCTGCAGCAATTACCATAGACCTCTCTTAGAATCGGATGCTATAAAAAGCAAGGACACGCCCCCTTGAAGCATTTTGCTGGCTTTCCTGTGCAATGGTGGAAAGCCAGAATAACGGTCACAATTAACAGAAGTCGTAGAGAAATAGCATTTTTTTCGTCAAACCAACTGAGTCATTTACGTAGAATAATATAAGGTAAATAATAAAAATACAGTGAAAATAAAACTTATATTAACACTTTAGATGATGGCTTTGGAAGAACAAAATGATGAATTATTTTCGTGGCTTCATGCGGAACATTCAAATTTCACTGCTAACTACATGTAAAATAACAAAGCTGATGCCTGCGAGCTATCTGTTTCCATTTATCTTAGCATAGGACGAAACGAAATCTCGTAGGAGGTGATTGGGAACACAGACAGATTTTGATGGGGTATTTAAAATTATTTAGGTTTATGAGTGTTATGATGATGCAAACAAAATGCAAATTGGACAACACTGAGTTATTCCTCAAACTCTTCCATATTCAGAGCAAAGAATTTGGAAACAACAAGTACATGTATTACGAAGAAACAACAGAAATTGAAAAATGGCAAAGTGAGATTTTGCCTGAATATTGGCATTAAAAAGGAAATGGAAGACTTAAGGCTGAATGCCATAAAAAACTGATTATGTGCGTAAAAGGTCGACTGAATTTTAGCTGCAAGAGTACAACAGCAGCTAATGTTGACCTTACAGAATCTCTTGTAGATAACTGGCTGAAGAATAACCATATTACCTTTGCAGTCTGTTTGTATTTTTTTTCGAATTTTAGTTTTCAAATTTACATGTATTTCTCAACTGCAGAAAACCGGCAGAAAAACAGAATCTTGTGGCAACTCACAATGGCTAAAATTAAACTTGAGTAAATAAGCCAATCAAATGGGAGCATTGGCTGTCCGTTGGGATTTGTGATTGACAGGCTGAACACCTCGGCCTTGCTATATAGGATCGCTCTGTGTTTAAGCATTTGACTCTATGAACCATAATTTGCTTCTTGCAAAGCATTCTTGTCTCCAGAGCCCATGATCCCCAGAGCCCTCGATCTCCGCCACAGGCCTGAAGGATCGTGGGCACTGGGGAGGAGAATGCTTGCAAAGCTGTCAGCTTATGGTGTAACTGAAGATGCACTACAACTTGTACATTCTTACCTGACTGATTGAAAGCAACATGTCAAGATAGACATTGTAATTTTTGTCACATTTGCATTAAAACAAGCTTTCGCTCATATGCGATATGTGGATAAATAATTTAATTACTTACTTTTATTACTCACTTACTCAAGAAAACAAGAATTTGATATAAGCTTATTGTGTTCGATAGAACACAGTTTTAATTGTGATAAAATCGTGGATTAGTGCTCACTAATCAGCTTAATTTTTAACAACTACGGTCAGGTTTTTTTTAGTCTACTTCCAGACTTTCACTCTTGGGAGCTGACAGTATAATCATGATTGTCAATAATGTTATTTTTATGGCAAAAGAGACCACTCATGAACATTTCATACTTTTAAACCTAGTAACATAATTTGAAGTGCAGCTTTAAGCTGCACTGAAATACAGTAACCAACCTCTGTAATTTGATTCTGCTTTTTTTGGACAAGCCTCTAGGGAGGTCTGGGGGCATGCTCTCCCAGAAAATTTTGAAATCGAGAGGCTCTCAAATGCGATTTTATGCATTCTGCTGGAGATACATAAATTTCCTTAAAAAGTTATTAATTTTTGGAAAAGGTCAAAACACCAAGAATTTTAAGAGATAATTTACAAGTAAGATTTTATACCACAGTTTATTACCGTATGTAGGCATGAGTGTTCTAATGAAAAATACACCACTTGTAAAATTCATACAAAACCACATCTGCGACTCAAGTGTCATCCATCTCCTCACTTGTGAAGATAAATTGATGATTTCACTTATGTCAAGTGTCTCTTAAATTGTACTTATATTCGTTGGTGTACCATCGAAATAGCTTTGCCTTTCCCTCAAAAGTCGTTGGTAATCTTCTGTAATCTTCAGAAATTTTCAGAAAATGCTCGCAACATTCATGTGATCTTTCAACAAGTTTTGGAGAATCTTCAGAAATCTTCAGAAGTTGATCAGAAATCTTTGGAAAATCGTCAAAAACGCTGTCATCAAAAACACTGTGCTCACAAGTTCATGAGATATTGCTCTTGCCACTCAAACATAAAATTCATCTCGCCACTGAGTAAAATCTTCTATGTATGAAATTGTGCACCACACCCTGACCCCATGCACTCTCTTTAGCCACAGCTTTGACAGATCTGCCCTGGGACAAAAACATACTATGTCTTGTAAGGTTCAGACTGTCATGTTCCAAAAAAACCCTGTGTTTTCCCTAAATTACCCTGTCTTTTAACTTACACAGTTACATTAATTTATTTAATTTATGAAAAGATTGAAACAGCCATTTTTTAGCTGGCAGCAGTATCAGTTTTTTTTTTACCCCGAATTTATACCTGGGGAAGTTGATGACTTTTAACTCCTTTCAAGGAAGAAAGTTATTCTTAAAGCTAAATTAGTTTTTTTATATATCTGATTTCAGAGAGTGCCATCATATTTCTAGAGAAGATAGCTCAAGATCTTGACCTTCCGTTTAAATGTGTTAAGGTGAGTAGGCAGGCTTCTTGTTACAATTTTATAATGGTAACAACAATTCCCAGGCACATTGAGTCACAAACTTCGAAAACTTTGTGCAGAGGCTGGAGAAAGATTAAAGATGAAAACCAAAACCAACTGAAGGAAATCACAATATTAGAGCACAGTTAATAGCTATAGGCAATCCAGTGAACCTACTACTGCAGGGTGCAGTTAAAAGTGTGTGCCTTGGACCCAAGACTGGCTCATAGCTGCTGGAGCTTATCCTGGTTTCTGTAGCATGAAGCAGCTAGAATTATTTCTTCTTCCCCTGGACTGGATGCTAGTCCATCACAGGTCACTCCCCCACAATTTGTTAGGTTTCCCCAACAATTCACCAGTACCCATTTACACACCTGGGTGGAGAGAGGAACTGTGAGAGTAAAGTGTCTTGCCCAAGAACACAACATAATATCTCCGGCCAGGGCTCAAACCCGGTCTGCTTTGAAGAGAAAGTGATGTGAGATTTTGAATTACAAACTTATAAGTGCTATTAGTAGTACTTCTTTTTCTTATTAAAAAAAAAATAATAAAATAAAATAAAAATTAGTATTACTTCATTTAAAATGCAAAATATGTACAGTCGACAGAAAAGTATGGGAGGGGAAATTGCCCCATTATTAGTACGCTTGTCTCCAGAGGAAAAAAAAAAAAAAAAGATTGGGTCAGTGCCGTCCAGGTTCGAGCCCTGGTCGGGGACATTGTCACAGAGCTGTTTTCTTGAGCAAGACACTTTACTCTCACAGCAGCCTGCGTGGCAGGTGTCTGAAAGGAAGGGAAGGGGGAAAGACGGGTGCGTGAAGCGCGAGAAGATCGGACGCAGAAGGATCACGTTAGGGGACGCCTGCAAGGATGCTATTGTTTTCTTCATTCCGCCCTCTAATTAACTATGCAAAAACCACTCAACTGTGGAATGTCTGGCTGTCAAAATTATCCAATCAGAATCACACCACTTCTTTTGTGACAAAATCTGTAGGCACCAATGGGTACTTGTATCTCTTGTTTTTGTTGTTTTGCATAAGAAATTGAAATTTAAAGTTTGAAGGCCTTAGCTTCGGACGTTGGGAAAGGTGAGGAGAGGCCAGGCCAAAAAGAAAGCACTTGTAACAATGTTTGTAGAGTTTGCCACATAAATCTAAAAGTAACATATGGCAAATGTGTAGCTAAAACTTGTGGAAATATATTCAAACCGTCGGGGACAAAAGAAATATTCAGAGTTGTCTTAAGCGAATCTCTGAAGAGCTTTGGGATAACAGTGCTTGCTTCTTACATCGATTCGCAGTTGGTCTATAGTGCCTGTTCATGTTTCAACTGTACGCGACTCACAAGCCACTAAACTGCTACTCAGTAGTGTTCTTCTTCAGTGACTGTAGAAATCGTTTATCAGTGGTGCTTTCCGCAGATGCACAGGCAACGTCAAATTTACCCCCTTCGATGTCTTCCAAACAAACTAGCTTCTGAGCAAAATATCTGGCAGTCAAATTCATGGCCTCGACTTCCATAATCTGGTCGCTAATAATTCTGAAAAGAGGCGTTATTACTAACATCGGCTAACATACACTGTATGATGAATCAGTTCGATGGAAACAATCTCTTGATTTATCCGCCTTGTTGAAAATAAACATGTGAGAAGACCTTAATGGTTCGAGTGACAGGTCACTGACCAATCAGAAGGTTGGATTAAGTAAATCATTAAATCTGACCAATCAGGATTTTTACGTTCGTCTGTTGGACGAAAAAACAAAGAAAACAATAGCGTCCTTGCAGGCCGTCCCTTCTCCCTCCCGCGCTCATTTTGACTTTCCTTCTTCCCTTTCTATGGCCTGCCACGCAGGCTACTCTCACAGTGCCTCTCTGCACCCAGGTGCATAAATAGGTACTGGTGAACTTGATGCTAGGGATAACCCTGTGATGGTCCAGCATCCTGAGGGGGAGGGGGAGGGGGAAGTCGAAATACATCTAGTCCTAGTTTCTTTATGCTACAGAAACCACATTAAGCTCCAGTCAGATGGGTGATCACTTAACTTGTATGTAGATCAACTCTTACCATGACCAATGGAAAAATGCTCCATAGTGCCTGAGCTATTTGCAACTATTTACTTTTATTATTTTGAATTTCATTTATACCTGGCTCAAAATATGATCGACGAAAAGCGTAGAGTTTTTGGGCTCCTCTACGACCTCTACAGCTTCTTGTACATCTGAGTGGAACAAAACTTACAGTTCAGTATTGTACTATACCACACTAGCTACTCTGCTCTACTCTAGTGTAATCAACTCTACTCTCTTCTACAATGGTCTACTAGAGGTTCTTCTACTCTACTCTACTCATCTCAACTCTACTCTACTCTA
>JAHPZR010005251.1:5000-19396 GCA_019787425.1 Platygyra sinensis
AATTGTACAACGTTTCGATCTCGCTAAGATCATTTTCAAGTTAAAAAAAATCAATAGAACTTTGCATATAATGAAGTCAAATCACATGTGAGAATTAAAAGCGATAAAAAAGGAACTATGTACTAAGCATTACAAAAGGTACGTGATAAAAACTAAAATGCAAAAGGCTAATTAACAATAGGACAAAAAGTTTTAAAAAAGTTCAAATTTGCCACCATTTTGGTCCACCATTCGCAGCAGTCTTCCCTTGCTTTGGAATGAGTTGTGACGTGGATTAAGGAACATGTGACTTGAGGCTTGACTCATCTCACGTGTTTTACCTCAAAATTTAATTTAACTTAGTAGTGCACGCAAAATGCTGGAAAGGAGCATTTTGCATTGACTACGATGCTAAATTTACGAAGGTACTTGTAAAACAAGCGAGATAAGTCAAGCCTGAAGTCACACATTCCTGAATGTACGTCACAACTCTGAGCATCTCGATCCAACCTCGTCCCCAGGGCCTTTTCCCTGGCTTGGGGGCGGGGCGGGAAAAGGCCCTGGCATCGGCTGGTCACGTGCCTATCTTACACCCTGAAATCCTGGGTGTAATAAATTAGCGAGTTTGCATAATCAAAAGTGCCAAAATCGAGATTGCAGAGAAACTTTGCTTTGACTTGGATCTGCTTTTAAACGTTGAAACTATGCGTCGTTCTGTTCAGTTAAAGCAGGAGCCATAATCAGGGACGGAGACCGTAAGCGCTCGCCATTTCTAGTATTGGGGTTGGCGCCATGATATGGGACAATTTTTCTATTTTTAGAACAAATTGCGCCATCGCCTGCGGCACACGCACGTACATTGCTGCGAGGATTTTCGCGGATGTCGCGCAGGGGAAATGGCGTCCGAAATCGTTTATGCTTTTAATTTGGCCCACAACTCAACGCCTTTATGGCTGCTGGAATTTTGCTTAAGCATTTTCACCGTAAGTTGCTCCAGTTTGAGTGAAGACAGTGCCGAATTTAGGTATGTCCCACTTTAAATCGCTGACCAAGTTGAGTTCCGCTGCTCCTTTTACAAGAACTTCACATTACTACTCCACTCTAAATTTCACATATGAAGAAGATTAACAGCTTTTTCATAACACAGAAAAAAAACTAGTTGGATATGTTTGGATATGGCAGCGTTAAGGCCCAATAAGTGACAATAGGTTTATGTCCGTAGATGCTGCTTAGTTTTATTTGTGTAAAAATCCAATAAATTTTCTGTTGTCGATGAATGAGAGCGCCCGCCGATGCGTGTTTTGCACAGCTAGTAAAACACGACTTCGTACTTTGGTGTGAAAACGTACATCGAACTCATATAATATCTCTAGTTTTTGAATATGTTTAAGGTTGACTAATGTTTGAGAATATATTAAAAGCTTAGCTGAAAATATGTGAATACAGTAGAAATAATCAGAAAAGTTACGATGACGCTTTTAATCAACTTGAATAAAGATTTCGATTGAATCAAAACTCCCTGTCTAATTTTTTTTATGCAGTGTAAAGTTTCACTGGGTGAAAGAAACACACATGATGTTAGAAGCCTTTTGGCGAACGTTGGTAAAATTTGTTGTAGTATCTCAGAACAAAAGACAACGAAACAAATCTTTTTCCCGATTTGTTCACAATCTGAAAACACCGACTCGGACTTGAAAGTGCACGCGCTGCACTATGTAAATGAACTACTCGTACGCGTCAGACTTGCCTTCAAAAACTTTTGCAAACTCGCCAAACGAGCAGAAACAACAAGAAACTATCAAATACAGGTTTGGGTTATGATAAAGCATTGTTTGGCAAACTCACAAATCAACTCGATACCGGAGTAAACAGTTTTCTTACAGAACTTTTCTCTACAAAACAAACACAAAAGTTTACGGGAATAACTAGCCGGCGAGCGGATTTTATTCCTTCACAGCGCGAAATTAAAGAAATTCTCGACCCTGAAAACAAACACCTTTTCCATTAAATCAGAGGATGAAAGTACATAGAAGAGCCCTGGTTCTTCTCTGCCTTATTCCCTGCCATCGCCCGTGAAAAATCGGCAAGAGAATCTCGCAACTCTCACCATTTCGTCACACAACGTGACAACATCCACGCGAGAGCCCAAGACACGTGCGTGGATCAGCGCGGATATATGACGTCAGGATGGCGCAATTTGTTCTAAAAATAGAAAAATTGTCCCATATCATGGGTCCGCGCGCATCCCGAGACTTACGGTCTCCGTCCCTGATTATGGCTCCTGTGCTTACGTTTTTAGTAACTGAACAATTCTTGTACTAGAAGAAGTATTACTTTCAATGTCTCAGAACTCTAGAGTAATAATTTTTGTTTCAATGGCAAAACTCAATGACAGATGTTTCTGTTGGTTTCCAGCCGCCATGTTGGTGCCCCTCGGAGGGGCACCAACATGGCGTCCCCATACAAAGCTCTATAAATTTAGGTAAACTATTTACCGAATAACGCGGCAGTGAAAAACCTCACAGACTTAAATCTGGGCGATGTTTTTTGTCTATCAATTATCTATCATATACCTGATTCTTGACTTAATTTATTGAATGGTTACGATTTCTATTTTCGATGCAAACCACCAATACAGATCTAGAGGTGTCAAGCGACGCGCAGATAACAGCGGAAATCATGCAGACCTACGACGGCCTCTAAAAATTTGCGATGGCACGATCTAACGGCTCAACTCTGCTTAAAACAACAGAGATTTACAACGCTAGTCTGTAGAACGGCAACAATATCTTTGCCTTTCAGTCAATATTCAAAATATTTCACTTGAAATGGCTTTAACTGAACAAAATGACGCAAAGTTTCAACGTTTAAAAGCAGATCCAAGTCGAAAAGCACAGCCAGTTTCTCCGCCATCGTGATTTTGGCACTTTTGATTATGCAAACTCGCTAATTTATTACACCCAGGATTTCAGGGTGTAAAGTGGGTACGTGACCAGCCGATGCCAGGGCCTTTTCCCGACCCGCCCCCAAGCCAGGAAAAGGAGGCCCTGGGGACGAAGTTGCATCTCGATCATGTGATCAGTGGCAATGGTAGATTGCAAGAGATTAGGATTTTCAGGTTCATAAAAAAAACGCGTTTTATCCAAGTTGAAAAATTTTTTCGTCGAAGTTCATTGCATGAAATTTAGGATCAGATGGGAAAATAAAAATTTTGAAGATATGGGCACTTTTAGTTCTGTATACCGTAAACACCGGCGTATAAGCCGAACCTTTTTGCTCAAAATTTTCGTATCAAATCGGGGATGCGGCTTATCTGCGAGAACATCTTAAGACCATGCCATAAATTTGCATAAATTAACACTTTTCAGCAAAAATTTTTAATCTCAATAGGCTAGACTTATGAAGCAAAATGACAAGAACTCCTCAAAATTATACCACAGTACGCTTGCTTTTGAGTTTGGTGGCTCCTAGAGGAACCGTTTTTGTTCATATTAACCAGTTTAGCATTGCCTTCCTCGAGCAGCTGAATGTCGCTGGGCAGAGAATCTCTTCCACCAGAAAGTTGTTTACATTGCCGCCGATGACCGCTCACTTCGACAGAAATCGATCCCTCAACGAGCGAGTGAAAATAAATACGCGTGGTAAATTGCCTGGTTCCCAGTACTCCCAACTTCTGATCAATTGCCTGGTTACTAAGCTACGAACGAACAAACCAAAACCGAAGCGTTCATTGTTGTTGTATGTAAATTCTATTGAGAAACGGTCGACATAATGAAAAATTATGGATTAAAAATACCAGAGAAAGATCAAATTTATGTCTAAGTTGGATTTTCATACCATTACAGAGCTAAAATTATAGGTTAGAGCTTTTGTATTCTCTGTTAAATGTTAGTTAGTTACACCCGCTTTCAGTGTTTAATACGTGCATAGGCGACATCTTCGTTCATCTTTCGACATACTATGTAACCTGGCCGAAATCAAAATGTTACCACAACGGACTCTTTTACGATCGAACTCGGCTTTTTGTGATAAAATATGGATTTATTTGTCATCAAGCTAAGGTTAGGAGTATCAAGAAGTCATTCTGTGAGAGATAAATTGACTGTTTTCAATGTTTATATCGTTCAAATACTTCCGCGATAACGCTGGTTAACGGCCTAATTCCACCGGAAGTCACCATTGAACGGCTGATCGACTACACACAAATCGTTTACTTATCCTGTAAATCTGGAAACATGCAATGTTCACAAACTTCTTCCGCCATTTCAAGTCAGTAATTACCATTTATTTGACATTTCTTCCGCTAAAACTATGAAAAATTAAGTTGCCAAATGCACCATGCACTTATAGAAAACATGCTTATGTGAGAAAGCAGGCATAAATAAATTAAATCCGGTCAGTGATGCATTTCATGGTCCAATGGAGAGGGGAGGAACTTATTTGCAAATCTTCTTTCTTGGTGTCATCTTTAGTTTCAAGTCTTAATAAACTTGTAAAAAAATTTTACAGCTGTGGAAAACAATAACTGTGATGCCTCTTGACTAGATTCTGTTGCAGACATGCCATTTTTGCCATGGCATTTACTCCGTTTCTTTATTAACTTCAAGTTGATAATAGACCTTTTTTGACTGGGCGGTTTGTTGCTCCATTACAGACCATGTGATGATACTCTTGAGAATTCTCGCTTTCAAATTTTCAAATAGTCATGTGTATATGAATGAATACTTTTTAGATGGATAAAAAAACAATTCTCTAAAGAATAACATGTGGTCTGTAATGGAAAACAAACTGCCCAAGCAAAAAGGTCTATTAACCAACAAATGCATGTACATAACAGGAAAGACTCCTGTAACAAATTATGAGCTATTCCATAGTTAATAGAGGGGAATGGTTATAGTATGTATAAGTTATATATGAAACTCGACAAAGTTCTTTGTTGTATGTTTTTGTTCGCTTTTTTGGCCTTGACGGTGCACAAAGCACAATAGTTGTTTACTCCGTACTGAGGATCTAACCAATAGAAACGTGTTGGTTACGCAACTAGTGCTGATAATGTATGAGCGAAAAACAAAAGATTGTGCACTGTTGTGGACCATCCAACAAATCTTGGCATCTTTGTTTGCTCCTTTGATGTTTGCCGGGCTCATAACCAGTTCCCTCTATTAACTATGGCTATTCTAAGCAACTTACTTCCACAAATAAAGAACCCCTGACTTGATTTCTTTTGGCTATGTACCCTGGTGCGGCTGAAAAAGCCAACAGGAAGTCAGCCTCTTGTGGACAGGTAGTACAGGAAAGGGCAGAGACAGAAGCCATTTGGGTACCACCGGAGGATGGAACAGTTTCACTTGCTGTCAGACTATGGTTCCGTTGAGGCCCTCTACAAGCCTGGAAGAAAAAGAGCTTCGGTTTGTTTTGGAGTGTTGGACACTCTGCTGGTTTGAAGAAACACATGAGTTCTGAAACACTTATGGTCCCTCCATTCACACCATAAATGACATCATTGCCACCACCATGTGAGAGAATGAAGAGAACAAATGCGTCAAACTGGCTGTGGTCTTTTGCTGCAAATTCTCGTGCTGTTGACCTGATGTCATCTACAGTGAGATCCTGTTTAACATATACATCAAAGTCAAGGTGTTGAAAGAGGGCGAGAAGCCTCTGTTCATCAACAAGTGCACCATCTCGTGGACGCAGAGCCCAGGATTGGAATGATATATTGTTGATTATGAGGCATATTCCATGCGGGCTGTTATTCATAGGGTAGCGGCTTTGATCTAAATTATCTAGAAATAGAAAAAAATAGGAAAGAAAAATTACTTTCATTTTATTATTTTAAATTATTTTGAAAACCCAGCTTACTACCATAGCAGTCGAAGTAACAAATGAATGTTTGATGTTTGTAAGTTATCACATGTTTGGAAGCACAGCAAATATAAAGGTAATTTACCGGTAATAAGCCAATGGACCACAAGGTAAATGCATGTGACATGGGAAAAATATGGAAAAGCTAGTTCTCTTGCCCTCGCTCCTGCCTGATCTTGCCTGGGTACAGTTATTTTGAAACCAAACCCAAAGTATTATTTAAAATTTAAAATTTATTTATTCAAGAACCTGAGCCAGCTTTCAATTTCAACATCAGAAGTGGAAAGCATATGCTTTATTAATGTACTCTATGTTCTTTTTATAGTTTACTGTTAAGTATTTGATTAATCTAGGTTTCAGACCCCTCACCTTTGCATATGTAAATAGCTGTTTTAAAATTTAACGGTTACTTTTGAAAATGTATGTAGAGTTACTACATGCACTGTGATTGTGAAAAGTGTGGCCCCCTCTAACTGCCTTGAAATTGCCCAAAAGTTTGCCAAACTATATCTTTCAAAAAATATTTTCGAAAACCTTTCTCAAAAAAGTGTTTTACCAAACTTTTATTCAAATCACAGCACATGTAGTAATCTCATTAAATCCCCCCATCTCCTGATATACATATACACTGAAAAAAACTTCATTGAATGATACTAACAAGAATGATTCCATTGCAGGACGCCTTTCAATAATCACCATTTACTGTACATGTACTTTGTGAGAAATCTCAATTTTTTGTACAGCTTCTTCTTTTGACTCGCTTTTGATCTAAAACTTTTACTTTGAATAGCCCTTATGTGCGATGACATCAGCCTAACAAAAATCACCACCAAGCCTCGCTTTTATAATGCAAAATGTAAATTTTATCATGGGCCAATTCTTAAAGCAGTCAAGATGAAAAGAATACGCACGTGAAAACAACATGAGAAGAGCGAAAGTTTGAGCAAATGTTGCCCAAACGAGGCTTGGTGAGTGAATTTTGAGCATGTGACGTAATCGCGCATAAGGCCTATTTGTACTTTATAATAAAAACACCTTTGATTTTCATCATCAATAGGCCTTTTGCAACAGTCGGTCACGTGACCGATAATTTCTAAACTTTTAGCTACAGCAAAATGAATTTCAGAGCTGGAAAGAGCATGTTTTAAATATCCAGGACACCAATTTTCAGACCAATGCCGTATAAGGTTGAGATTTAATGACGATTTGAATATTGCAAAAATTAGAAGGTTTTGTATGGAAGCGAGGAAGCTTTGCCCTCCAGAAACCTTTTCTGTTATTAATCACTACCAAAAGAAGCTGCTGGCATATAACCATTGGAGATAGAAAGAGGGGTAAAATATTAGGAAAAATGGAAATTTCTATGGCTTACAGAAAATTCTACTAGATAATTTTCCCTGAAACTTTTATATTTGAAGTGCCATCGTGAATGGTGCGTGCTTGCAAAAAATAAAGATAGCTCAGCGAGCAAAATTTTGAGCTAGAAACAATAGAATACTTGGTTTGTTTTATGTTACTTTATTTCTATTTATTGTATAGTAGTGTTTTCTTTGTTATTTAGTCCATCTACAGACAATCCTTGTATTTGTAAAATGTCTTCAGATCTCCCCGCCTCGATTAGTTTATAAGCTATTTGCGGGGGGAAACTAATGTAACTTCTTTTATTTCTAATTTTAATAAAATTTTGTTGTTGTTGTTGTTGTTTTTTAATAATAAATGTTTTCCGCAGAAAATTTATTACTGGTTCGCGCGATTTTACGTAAGATTTAACTTCCGGTGTGCTAGTTTTGATTCATTTAGCTGACGCATGTGTCTTAGTTATGGCATGTGTAGCTTGCGCGCGAGCGTGCAGCTAAAAACCCTTTCCAGCCCTCTTAATTTATCACCAGATTTCTCATAATAATACTCAATAGGACATTTTTCAACTTTTTCCAATGATTTTTTACATTCGCTTAGAGCATTGACAATTAATTCAATTTTTGGTTCCTTACTACTTATCTATAACAAGCATTCTTTTTGTCAGATTTATGCTGTTCTAACCGTTCTTCTAATATTTGAGTAGTACAACCAATGTATATCTTATCACTACCTTCAGATGTAACCTTGTAAATCAATCCATTCTGAAATGAACTATTGAATATGGTATTAACCAAACCAAGTCTAGATCAGGTTGTTTCCTTATTCTGTAAAAATTATTATTGACTTCTTTTTATTGAAATGTATACGCTCTAAAGTTGTACTTGATAGAGCACTATATAAAATTGTTTTCTGTCCATCATAATTTCAAATCCCAAATATTATACGGTTAATTGATTGTTGCTCATTGATAACGATAAATTGTACCGCAAGAGCTTGGTAAAAACGAATTTGCTAACTCATTAATGTGAAAGCAATGACCATTGATCAGAAAATGCAAACCTGTAGTAATGTTTTCTTTGTGATATTCAGTTCTTTCTTCATAACACGTTGTTTCGAACTCCATAGATTTGAACACGTTTTTATCATAAACATTTTCAGTTGCAATAATGGGCATATGTTTTACATATTTTTTCTTTTTACCATGATATGAGAAAGCAGCTTCAATGTAGTCTTTATTCTTTTTAAAATAATCACAGTATATTTTTGTTACCTCGTTTGAGTGTGTTATTTAAATAGCAAATATTCTTGTACAATGATTTATCGGTTTTATTGATAATAATTATAATATCTCGCTGTTCCTTAAAAATTTAGCCAATTCTTATGAGTTTTTATATCATATCTTCTGCTGCCTTCACAATATTCTAATCTCATTTTATCACTACACGTTTTAAATGGTATCAGGATCATCATAATCTTAATGTATCACTGATCCTCCTTCAACATAACTGTATTGATTTATATCACCAAACAAACAATATTTTGATATTTACAATATGCTTCATATATCTTAGTAATCCATTTATTTGGACACATCGGATGAGATCAAAAGATGCAAAGGAACTTTTTAATTTAGCCTGCATAGCAGGCATTTCCAAAAACTTACGTGAAGGGAACGAAACTGGGAGGGAGTGCAAAAAATAAGGAGTAGAAGATACTTGATGTGGAGGCGTCCTTTTACCAAAAGTTGGGTCAAAATTGGAGGTTTTCCTAATGTGACCCCTACGAGCAAAATTTGAAAAAATCTGTCAGTGGACCAAAGATCAAGGACGACATAGTGTATGGATGCCCAGGCAGGAAGAGTTGTCCAAAATCGCCCAAAGAAAACAAAAATTCATTTAACATGTCAACTGCATGTTTATTTCAGAAAATTGATGCACCGTATGCGTTCAAGGGAAGGAGCAAGAACACCAAGAGAAAACATTGAGATGCTCGACATGGATAGTCGATCTGGTCTAAGCTCGATCAAATTGATGAAAAAAAAAAACATGTCTCTGTACAAATATATAGCTTTCTCAAAGTAACGACGGTCCGCTATGATGAAAAACCAGAAAAAGATGGACAAAGATGTGATATCAGTGATAACGTGACAAGCTGGAAAGTATTGTGCTTGACAGTTCGACTGAATCAACCAGTCGGCGGCAAAATAGATTGCACGATACATGTTCCCAAAACATGTTAAACCTTTTCCCTCGAGCGTCAATGACTTAGTGTACTTAGAGACTTTAAAACATATCTTAAAAACATATCTGCAAAGCGACATGCAAATAACCGCGGTATCCATGTAGTCTCCCATGGGTATTTGATAAATGGATTGCAAAGACATCCTGTTGATGGACTAGTCTCTAATGGCAGCCTCTGGCTTCGGTTAAATTAGAATGATGAGTTTGCCGTTTTGCAAAAGGTCTTTCGACATTTCCTGAACAGAAAATTGGAAGACCCCTTCGAACGCTTCTTCAGACTCTGCCATATCTATTTTGATCTTTTTGTGTTCCGGATGCCATATTTTGACTGACGGGCTAATAACCAATCAAACTGCACTACTACTCCCCATTCATGGGCGAACAGAGTTTGGTAAAATGTTTGGGATTGACTGCAGGCGATTCCTTTTCACCCCACCCCCTCCCCACTTCTCCCCAATTTTTATGCTCACCCCAGGCGTGCTTCTTCACTCGCCCACTTTTTTGCTCGCTTGTTCGATCTCTGCCTAGAAAAGGAAAGGAAACGACTGCTACGCAGGCTATTTTTAATTGTTTGAACCCGTTTTACCTCGACTTGATTGTTTTCCTGACTGTGCCATTCATGTTTTCAAACTCTGTCATCTACAGTAGCGTGCTTAATTATAAAGTAATTGATTTCTTGGGATTAAGACAATTTACTCACAGTATGGAAATGTTTGCCTTAACCATCGAAAGCCCTCTTTGAGCAGCAAAGCCAAGAAAATGAGCTTAACCAAAATTGAGAGCAGTCATTTATCTGTGGATATTATCCTATACCTGTTCTGTTATTGTCTAGTACATGCAGCTGTTCATGTCAGATATTACAAAAATAAATTGACCTTGAATACATATACCTGGGAGAAAGCTGTACAGGAACTAAATAATAGCTCATGTACCTGGAAAGGTAAATGGCCACCATTGAGCAGATTTGTTATTTCTTTTGACACAAACAAACCAATTACAAGGGATCCTACTTACCATAAGCAGTAGTTGCTGCTGCTGCTGCTGTTGCTGTTGCTGTTGTTGTTGTTGTTGCTGTTGCTGCTGCTGCTGCTGTTGCTGTTGCTAATATTGCTGCTGCTGTTGTTGCTGTTGCTGTTGCTGTTGGTGCTGTTGTTGCTGTTGCTGTTGATGTTGTTGCTGTTGTTGTTGCTGTTGCTGTTGCTGCTGTTGCTGTTGGTGCTGTTGTTGCTGTTGCGGTTGCTGTTGATGTTGTTGCTGCTGTTGTTGCTGTTGCTGTTGCTGCAAACCACAAGTTTTTATCCATTAAATCAGTTTGCACTTTGTTCTAAACATTAAAAAGGTTTAAATCAAATAATTATTTTCTTCTATTTATAAAAAAAGCTCTTAATGTTGCAAGCCTTGATTCATTTTTCTCAAACTAGTGCTAAAGAAAGTAAACACATTAATTTTGACATCATGCACAGGCTTTTCGTGTTAATAATTTTTTTGAAACAAAAATATTTTGTGGGAGCCAAAAGATCAGAGCGGCCTTGACAGCCAGGGATGCATAAATGGTCAGTCATGTAATGGAATATGATCACTGCATACTTGACAAGAATAAAGGCTACATGCATAAAAACGAGAAGTGAACTTTAGTACTTGACATTCATTTCATACTCATTCTATGTTGTTTATTAAGTACAATCTTTTAAAATGATGGCTAGCTAGCTGTTCTGCAGGATGAACATAAGCAGAAGTTACGTGTAATTTAATTACACTAGCAGCTTAGAACATTAAATAGTACTTATTTGGAATTTTTAGGCGTAGTCCATTTGGGTTGTCCATGGACTGGGGTTCAGTGTTTGGTCCAGCACCCTAAAAGTGCTGTGGCACAGATTTTGTTATAAAAAGGATCCCAAAAATGGTTTTTTTGTTACCATTTACCATGTAGTAGTTTTAAGATGATCATCCTTTTAAATGTGTTTGTTTCCTGTAAAGAAATATCCTTTCCTTCCTTTTTTTCAGAAAAAAGCCGATGTCAGCATTTTTGTTGAGATTCAAGGCTACTGTAATTATCTCGAAAAAATGCTTGGGTACCCCCATTTTTCTTTGTGATTGTACATGAAAGACACAGAAACCACAATATAAGAAGCTGCTTTTGTTGGACAGCCACACATTCCCTTTTCCAGGTAGCTATAGCACGTACATGTTTCCCAGAGAGGAGTACAAAATATTTTCTTGATTTAGAGAAAAGAAACCGTGTTAAAAAACATGTGCGGAAACTGAGAACGAGTGGCTCGATTATCACGGATCCCTTTAATATTCTTTCCGAACAAAAGCGTTTTTATCAACAATTATATACAAGCCAGATTAAGAAAGCAGACGACACGAGAGCGACGGAATTATTCTTGAATAATTTAAATATCCCTTGTCTTACGGAACAACAAAGGCTATCGTGCGAGGGCAAAATAACTTCAAATGAATGTGCTAAGGCTCTGGAAACCTTTAAACTTAACAAAGCCTCAGGAAATGACGGAATTCCAATTTGAGTTTTACAAAACGTTTTGGTCGCTCATAAGCGAGCCTTTTATTATATGTGCGAATGAGCGTTTTGAAAAAGGTGAAATGTCAAGTTCCCAGAAGCAAGCAGTAATTACTCTTATTGAAAAAAAGGAAAAGATCGCTCCTTTTTGGAAAACTGGAGGCCAATATCTCTTGTTAATGTTGACGCGAAAATTATGTCTAAGGTTCTAGCGACTCGGATAAAAAATGTTCTACCAGATATTATCCATCATAACCAAAGTGGCTTTGTTAAGGATCGCTACATAGGAGAAACCGTACGATCGATCTTTGATTTAATGGATTTTACTCTTAAAGAAAACATCCCAGGTCTAATGATTTTCATAGACTTTCATAAAGCATTCGACAGTGTAAAGTGGAATTATCTTGTTACCTGCCTGGAGGCATTTTGTTTTGGTCCCGACTTTATCAGATGGGTTAAGACACTGGACAAGAATATACAAAGTTGTGTTATTAATAATGGTCTTACAACAGACTATTTTGCTTTGGAACGAGGAGTAAGACAGTGTGATCCCCTGTCTCCTTATTTATTTGTGGTTGTAGTTGAGACTCTTGCTATAGCAATTCGGCAAAATACAGCAATAAAAGGTATCTCGATTGGTAAAGAGGAAACAAAGCTTCTCCAATACGCTGATGATACGACAGCAGTTCTATCAGGCAGAGATTCTGCGCATGCCTTTTTCAACCTCTTAGATGTTTTCAGGAAACTGTCAGGTCTTAAGATAAATTCATCTAAAACTGAAGGAATGTGGGTTGGTTCATTAAGAAATAACAAGTCAACAACCTTTGGTATTAAATGGAGCGGCGAACCAATCAAAGCCCTTGGGGTCTATTATTCCTATGATATTAAATTATTGCACGAAAAGAATTTTATCGAGAGGTTGGACAGCGTCAAAAAACTTGTAAATCTCTGGTCTTCAAGAGGTCTTACCATTTATGGGAAAGTGACAGTTATAAAGTCTTTAATTATTCCTAAATTTGTTTACATTTTGTCACTTCTACCTGCTCCAAAGGAAATTGTCCAAGAGTTGAACCGAATATTGTTTAAATTTTTATGGAAAGGAACGGATAAAGTAACAAGACTGTCCACGATAAATGATTACGAGAACGGCGGACTAAAAATGATCGATCTTGAAAGTATGATAAAATCATTACGGTTAGCCTGGCTGAAAAGAATCTTTGGAGAGAATGACGGTGCGTGGAAAAGCTATCTTCGAGTTTCACTGCAGCGTTACGGAGGTCTATTTTTATTTTATTGCAACTACGATATTAAAGATCATCATGTTCCTTTCTCTTTTTATTCTGAGTTACTTCAGTGGTGGTCAGAATTCCGAGACAGTTATGATACCAAAAAGAATGGCGACATATAGTGTGGAACAACAAAGAGATACAAATAACAATAAACCCATCTTTTTGAAAATGGCATAATTTATGTAAACGATCTTTTATTTGACTATTTCAAGCAAAATAGGCAAAACTAACTTTTCAACTTGGGCAGGACTTCGTCACTCCGTACCATTATACCTAAAAACAAAGGAAAGCACCACCTCCGAAATGTCCTTATTGGTAACAATTGATAACAAAGACTTTGATGTGTTAAAAAAGAAATCTAAGGACTACTACATATTAATAAAGAGCTCAAAAGCTAAGCTTCCAAACAATTCTCAATATCCGAGACAAACTTTTAATTTGTCAGAGGATCACTTGAAAAAGGTTTTCTGGCTACCGCATAAGGTGTCCTTTGAACCATACTTGAAAGCATTTCAATACAAAGTCCTTAATTCAATACTATTCACCAATACAAAGTTGTTTAAGATAGGTTACATCTCAGAGGATAAATGTTCGTTCTGTAAATTAGAACCAGAAACCCCTCACCATCTCCTTTTTCATTGTAGCCTTGTGCAACCCTTTTGGAAGGATGTCGAATATTTTTTCTATCTACTTACAAGAGAATTCGTCCATCTTACTCTGCAAGATGTCATGATTGGCATTATTTATGCAAATTACCCTTTACTGAACTACTTGATACTGGTCGCTAAATTATATATATGGGACTGCAGAAGGAATCTGACCCCTCCTATTATAAATGTCTTTAAACTTAAGGCAAAAAATAAGTATGAAACGGAAAAATTTATGTGTTAATACTAATAGCATGGACAAATTTAATAAGAAGTGGGATTTGTGCATCGGCTTCGTATCTTAATTTCCATTCTGTTATCATGTGTTTACATGAGTACATATACTATGTTTTTGAACTGTATTGACTGTAATGTAACATTTGGGTAGTATGTAGCTATATAGGCATCAGACATGTATTGTAATGTAGTGTAAGTTAATGTAGTACTGTAAGTAGAGTAAGTAGTTGTTTTAGAATTGTAATTAATGTATGTGTAT
>JAHPZR010005252.1:12500-20335 GCA_019787425.1 Platygyra sinensis
CACGACGTGCCTCTCTTTGTATTCTCCGCCTGAATTTTTGCTTCTAATTTGTCCAAATCAGCTGTAAGGATACTGAACAGATGCAAGATGAAATGCATTTTGTTAATTGAATATATATTTAGTTTAGCGATGGCTTATAACACAGATAATGTTTAAAAGTAGGAAGGATCTGTGCAAGGGGAACATGTGGGAGAACCCAATACGTAATATATCAAGTTTCATCGGGATATCCAAACACCGAGAAGAGAGTTGAAAATAACGACGCGCAGCGGAGTATTTTTGACGAAATTCGAGGTGTTTGGATTGCCGATGAAACACTGTCTCGATTGTTTGATATATCTTCTCAATCGAAACAAAAACCAAGGAGTAAACATTTCCTTTGTTTTAAATTGATGAATTATTAATGAGTTTGAGAAATATTACATGAAGTGATGCTGGCTAAAGGATTTAGTTGGAAAGTCTTAAGAAGAAGATTAGGTCACAGTTATTTTCAGCAGAACCAGAATCTCTTTCAACTAGGTAATCAAGAAGAATCCAAGTTAAGACCTACGGACAGGAGTCGACCCCGGCCACTAACTTTGAATAATTGGGAACTTAAGCACTCACGACGGCGACGCCAGGGAATACTCCTTGCAAAAAATGCATTTTAATTTTTCTCTCTAATTTCGTAAGTAACTAAACCCGTTCAGAGCGCAAATCTGTCTAAAAACCTGCCCAAACTAAATATGTAATGCCAGAGATCAATTCCACAAGGAAATCCAAAATATTTGCGTCGAGGCCTAGGTTTTCCAAAATACGCAAAACTTGCTCATTTCACGTTGTTGTTTGGCCGAGAACGGCAACAAAAAGTACAAAGATTTATAACGCACGTGCACGGATATTGCTTTCCTCATTAAACCTTTTGTTTGGCGACGTTCCCGTTGCCGTACCCGTCGTGGTTTGCTTAAGTTCCCTAATAGGGACCTTACGCATCTACGACGGCGACGTCGAGGACGACGCCTAATAAAAAAATGTGTTTTTATTTTATTTTGAAATTTCGCATTTATTGAGATCTATTCAGTGTGTTTGTTGGTATTAAAATATGCCTCAGCTGAATATGCTACGAATGCATTCTGTTTCAAAGAGAAATACGAAAATTTAGCCTTTGTGGTTCACGTTCTTTAAACAACGCAGAATCTGGTCATTTCACGTTGTTGTTCTGCAGCGAACGGCAAAGAAATGTACCAAGAGTTATAACGCACGTGCACAGCTAGTGTTCTGCTCTTTAAACCTTTTGTTTGGTGACGTTCTCGTTGCCGTTGCCGTCGTGTTTTTCGTAAGGTCCCTAATGACTGAGCGACGACGGCGAAGCCGAGGACGGTTCTGTCCTGGTGCACGGGTTCACAAGGGAATAACCATTGTTCTTTCATTGTTTAGGAGTCATTGATTAACTATGTTGTATTGTTTGGTCCTTTGTAGCGGCCTTGTGAACCGGTACACGAGGACAGAAGCCCGAGGACAACCCCTAGTCAAAAATGAATTTATATTTTCCTATGAAATTCGCAGTTGTTTAGACCAGTTTAGAATTAATTATGTGCTGAGGCAAAATATATAACAACAGCATTCAATTCCACTGCACTTGCTCATTTGCTTGTTACTTTTTCATCCAATCAGATGCAAAACTAAAACCGTTACTCGCTCAAACACTTTTTTAGCGCTTCGCTTTCAGCTATAAGTATTTACCTCGAGTTTCGATTGGTTAAATGAGTGATCTATGTCCCTAGTGATAAGCCAGAATGGTAAATTTGACTTCTGGTTTTGGTTTTACGGCACCAATTGAAACTGAAGCTAACCTATAACCACGTCGATAACTTGAAGTGTCGCGAGTCAAATTTATGACACTCGCTACTTTCCAGTTGGATTCAATCCTTTTCAAGTTTTCGACACTGGCTCTTCACGCGTGTGTTGAGAGAACTCGTGAGGATAATGTCAGCCAATACAATTCAATACTTTATATAAGTTTGAACATACACTTAGCTTTATAGTTTAGTTAAGACAGCTACATCAGCTTCTTTACAGATATGCCAAGAAATAAATAAATTAATAAATTAATTAATTAATAAATTAATAAATTAGTAAATTAGTTAATAAACAAAAAGGAAAAATGCTTAGTACATGCACTGAACGTTTTGACTCGGATCAACACGAAACGTCCTAGGAAGGGAGAAAAGTTACAATTAATTATAAATATCAGGTCCAGTTCCTTCATTTGTTGACATCTTATCGAGTCCGTAAGGCGCTTCGTTCCTGCAATAAAAATCTAGTATTTCGTTTTAACGACACTTTCTCTCCCAATCCGAGAATCAACTCGCCCTGTATCCTCCAGTCCACAAAGAACCCTATTTACAGGCTAACCAGAATCCAGAATGTCAGAGGAAAAAGTTCGGTTATCGAACTAAAAGAACTCCAGATTTTAAATATGTTTCAAAAGGATCCCAGTCGTGTCCAATATAAAGTCCTCATCCACACTATGAACAGAAAAATGTTTAATTAACTAGTTTGTTTATACAAGAAAGAGACCACTTCTAAAGTTGTTACAAAAAGTATGGTCTATATTATTTACGCCGCATTTCAATTGCTTTTTCTGCGGTTATTTGATCCATTTGCTGCCCTGCAAAAAAATGCCATCCACCTCTTTGCCTGAGATCGCTGAGTCAATCACTATCAGATCTCTTAGGTATCCATGAAATGTACTTTTAGTCATATCATCCCGTTTCAGCCCAATGTCGAACACTGTGTGACCAGTAGGGTTCAGATCTAAGCTTCCTTGTGACCATGCAGTTGTTTCTTCACCTGTTTTGACTCCATCTATGTAGAGTTTTCCAACTTGGTTCTCACGGCTCCACGTGAAGGCCAGGTGCATCCATTTATTGATGATGACATTTCTTTAAATGGGACCAGAAATAAAGGAATAGCAAAAAAATAATAATAATGAGTGAATGTTGTTTCTCACAGCGCGCAAATAACAAAGGTCTTTGTGTGTAAGTACTAGCGTTTCTAACAAACTCACCCAGCACAGAAGTATACAATGTCATTATTGCCTTTAGAATGACTGGCTCGACGAAGGTTTATGCAAAGTTCTTCAGAGATTATGGCAAGCCTAAACTGGAAAGGTGTGCTCCAGTCAGAGTAGATATTGACGGGATGTCCAGGAAGGCTTAAAGTCTTAATCCAGCACAGGATACTGAAGCTTATCTTCTGGATTGGGACTGCTGGGGTTTCTGCGTACGCAAGGCCTCCATCCAGGTACAGCACTGTTAGTGTGTCGATAGCTTTGTACGACGCTCCATTGTACAAGCTGTTCAGGGACGTAAACAAAGTATAGTAAAGTAATAATTTCATCAGTGCTTATTTATCTATTTATTGGCATCTAGCTTTATTTATCTACCTTTTATCTGTAGGTTTTTTTGGGTTCATTTTACGTTTTCAAAATTTTTTATCTTGTAATGTTTTAGTTATTATACTTTTTAGTTCTTAATCATTGTAACGTGCGCAGAAGTTCATATATTCATGGAACCCGCGCAATATAAATGTAGATTATTGATATTCTTGGGTTGCACCGTCACGCAATTAAACGATAACTCGAAAATCCATTCAGTGAATAAACTCAAGAAATTAGAATGCTATAGGCGATAAACAATTAAGACACTTCTCCAAGTTTCAGGTCTGTAAATTTTTCCGTTCTTCAAGTATTTGTCGAAATATCTTGCACAAATTTACAGAGCCCAGTATGGAGCCGCCATGTTGGTGCTCCTCCAAGGGACACCAACCTAACAACTCAACACAACCTCAACACAACACAACCTAAACACAACCTCAACACCCCACAACCTCAATACAACCTCAACACAACCCCAACACAACCTCAACACAACCCCAACAACCCCAACACAACCTCAAACACACAACCTCACACACTACCTCAACACAACCTCAACACAACACCAACACTCAACACACAACCTCAACACAACACAACCTCAACACAACACAACCTCAACACAACACAACCTCAACACAACACAACCTCAACACAACACAACCTCAACACAACACAACCTCAACACAACACAACCTCAACACAACACAACCTCAACACAACACAACCTCAACACAACACAACCTCAACACAACACAACCTCAACACAACACAACCTCAACACAACACAACCTCAACACAACACAACCTCAACACAACACAACACAACCTCAACACAACACAACCTCAACACAACACAACCTCAACACAACACAACCTCAACACAACACAACCTCAACACAACACAACCTCAACACAACACAACCTCAACACAACACAACCTCAACACAACACAACCTCAACACAACACAACCTCAACACAACACAACCTCAACACAACACAACCTCAACACAACACAACCTCAACACAACACAACCTCAACACAACACAACCTCAACACAACACAACCTCAACACAACGCAACCTCAACACAACACAACCTCAACACAACACAACACAACCTCAACACGACACAACACAACACTTCACACCACAACCACAACACAACCACAAACATCACCATCACCATCACCATCACCATCTTCATCTTTATCTTCATCTTCATCTTTATTTCCATCTTCATCATCGTCATCATCATCAACATCATCAGCATCATCGTCATCGTTTTCGCACGTACATAATTTGGCAAAAATTCGATTTAACAACTTGACGTCCATTCTTCATGGGTCTGTCCTGTTATTAATCATGAATTTCGTCATAACATTGTCAAAGTAGCTGTGGATCCACGAGGCGATAGCCGAGTAGATCCGCAAACTACTTTCACAATGTTATGACGAAATTCTTTGTCTATAACAGGACAGGCGCATGAAAAAGTGACGCCCATTTGTTTTTCACGATAACAAACTGTCACCTCAAATTGTCTGCTTTCACTCATTGTCGCATGGCATAAATTATAAATCACGTGTCTGTCCGCATATTGACGACAAAAATTAGCCAATGAGCACGCGAGAATTTTGCACACAGTTAGATTTCATTTCGCAATTTTGCACTACTTAAATCTCCCAACCAAATCCTGATCCAAGGACACAGTTTAACTAAAAGAAGCCTACAAATGGAAAATATGATGACTTTATCAAAGATTGGAGGATTTTCTAACTAAAGATAACAGTGAATTGGAGAAGGAGCGTTAAAAAAGAGACCATAACGGGCTACAATTTACTTTTTTTACAGTAACCGTGCAATTTATTAAAAGTCTTGAGCCTGCTCATACGCTTTAGTGACGCTTTAGGTTATCTTTGTTTTCTTACCTTACAAATGGATCAGATCCATTTAGAGTCCAATGGAAAGGAAATCCTTTAACAGCGAAAAATCTAAATCAGCTTTTACATTTATTATGTGGCCAAGAAAATTATTTCATTGTGATTGGCCGAAAAGAGGTCAGTTATTATTTAAAGTTAACTTTAAATTTTGGTCTGTGGTGCAAACTAACGAGCGCGGTCTTAGTATTATGTAAGGTATATCCCGAGGGATCAACTGAAAAAAATTCTTTCCTTTTGCAGTCACCTATAGGGAAATCCTCGTTTACAATTTTTGCTTCATTGGCATAAGGAATTCAGTTTCTGAATATCGAAAGGCCATAGCACAGTTAACTCTGCCCGTGAATATGCACCTGAATTAGTGAATACTTTTTGTGAAACACAAAATTTTACAAAGAATTTTGAGCTTGCCACTCAGAAATTCTGGAGTTTTTGAAAGACAATTTCTCCTTGAATATTGCATCCAAAGGGGTTAAAAAAAATTCGCCCATGTATCAAGTTTCACTAGCTCTTTGGCTGCCGGTTTAATTCTGTACGTAAAGCCGTATGCAAATGAGCAAAGATGTGGTGTTATTTCTCTTTTTTTATATTATCATTATCATTATCATTAAAATTATCTTTATCATTATCATTAAAATTAATTTTATCGTTATCGTTATCGTTACTACAACAACAGTTAAGGGGACAGTTAAGGGTTGTTTAGATAGAGTATCTAATGCCGCTGACCTATGCATAAAACTCCATCGCCGATCACACCATCCTTGCACGAACAATCATAGCTCCCTTGAGTGTCTGTACATCTAGCGTCCACGTGACAGTCATTACTTCCTGTTTCACATTCATTTATATCTGGGTAAACGCAACATAATACATAGTTAGGAATAATCTAGGAACACATCATAAGTAATAACGAGGCAGAATTTTTCTAATTTACCCTCGGCAGTGTTTATAGCACAAGTGCTAGTGGGGCCGAGCAAACAACTGAAACAAATGTGTAAAATTGAACATAACATTGTAAAAGTTCCAAATGACCGGAGGCAAACAATTTGGTTAGTTACAAGCGTAGCCGAGGACTTGAACTCGGTACTATCGAGAAGAAAATCCAGGTAGTGGTCAGAGCGTGACTAGAACTCGGGACCGCCGGATTACGAGTCCGACACGCAGGACCTCTCGACCACCCTGCCTTCTGCTTGATCAAACCTTTTCATTCCTCACTTTTACCTGTGCGTGCGAATATCAAGGTTAAAATAATAGATTTATATATCTTTCCCTAAAAAGCAATGAACGGCACTAACTTTTACATATCTTGCCATCTCCGGAATACCCTGTCCTTACAAGTGCAGGTGAATGAGCCCGGAGTGTTACTGCAGAAAGCGTCAGCGGAACAGTCATGTGATCCAGAGAGACATTCATCGGAATCTAAATATTTTTTAAAAAAATACTTTCTGCATGAAATTATGTTCATTGTTGACCTCTACATATATCTGGAACTTTTTAACTCTATCAGAGCAAAACTATGAATCAGTTCTCTAAGGCCCGGTTTGAAACGTCGCATTTTACATGCGCCGAATCGAATTGCATGTAAAATGCCAGGTCTAAATCAATTAATTGCGACATATTTCAATCGATGCTAGTCAGACGAATATTCGACTCATCCAGTCGAATAGTCGACTGAAGTTCGACAGTTGATTTAAACGCGGCATTTTACATGTACCGAATCGAATTGAAATTGTGTTAAATAATTTATGTTTGCTCGAATGGGAATTTAAACACGTCGCTCGCGCTCAGCAATTTTATTCGGCAAAACAATGCGACGTTTAAATCAAATCAGCCGAACGTATTCATTCGAGTCGACTAAAATTAGTATTTGATTCGGCGCATGTAAAATGCGACCTTTAAACCAGGCCTAACTGACTAGCAATCTATCGACCAAGCTGTAACTGATATCAGGAGCCATAATCAGGGACGGAGACCGTAAGCGCGCGCCATTTCTAGTATTGGGGTTGGCTCCATGATATGGGACAATTTTTCTATTTTTAGAACAAATTGCGCCATCGCCTGCGGCACACACGCGTACATTGCTGCGAGGATTTTCGCGGATGTCGCGTAGGGGAAATGGCGTCCGAAATTCCCGAAATCGTTTATGCTTTTGGCCCACAACTCAACGCCTTTATGACTGTTGGAATTTGCTTAAGTATTTTCGCTGTAAGTTGCTCCAGTTTGAGTGAAGACAGTGCCGAATTTAGGTATGTCCTGCCACAGGGAGCACACAATCTTGCTGAGTAGGGATAGAGTAAATAATGGAACGAAAAGTTAAGCATGAATAGTTTACCTTTGTCTCATTGTGTCATCTCTTAGCCCACGAGTTTTTACTGGGAAAACTGTCGGAAAACTGCTGCTTACAAATCCTGTAAAACACTGTTGCGCTAAACTCGTCCTTTCATACGGTCGGCGCGCGGGAAACTTGAATTGACCAATC
>JAHPZR010005254.1:5000-11651 GCA_019787425.1 Platygyra sinensis
AGTTCTGTTACCATGGCAACAAACTGGGTTCCAGACCTCCCCCATATTAAAAGCTTTTCTGGCCACCTTTGGCATTCGATTTTGATATTAGCTAACAGCACTTCATATGCATGATCCAGCAAGCATATCAATATGTTAGCTCGAGTGTGTGGCCTTGTTTAACATTTTTCAAGCTGAAAATCACTAACATATTGAAATTATGTTGGTGGGGACTGGAAAAGGGCGAGTTGCCATGGGAACAGAATTTTTGCGTCTATAGGTGTGTTTCCTATAGAACTATTAAGGCCCGTTTACACAGGCGATTTTTGTCGCGGCAACTCGATGCGAGTTTTGTCTCGCTTATGTTGCAACTCCAAAATCGCACGTGTAAACCAGATGCGATTTTCAGTGCGATTTGTCGCCGTGATATCACACGGGTTTCGAACATGTTTGAAACTTGTTCCAACTTTAGCGCGACAAAAATTGTATCGAGTTGCCGCGACAAAAATCGCCTGTGTAAACGGACCTTAAGCCTGCCAAGTTTCAATGTTTTGCACTGCAAATTGGCCAAGATAGCTCTGTTAATATACTCAATATAATATTGGGTTGAGTGTATGACGTCATCAGTGATCTCATTTGCATATTTACCCATTTTTCAAACGTAAATATCTCTGGAACTAATGCAGATATTTGAAAACGGTAAGCGGCGTTTTTATTCTTTCATGGAATTCTATGTGATACACTCAAAAAATCATGGGGTAAAAATTTGATCACAGTACCACTTTAAAGATCTATAATTTTCGAAATATTGTTCGTTTCCTCAAACGCATACTACAAGTTGTAGATAATGCCGTGTTTTAACAAAACGTATTGTTATATTTCGAAAACGATCCTCTCAGTCCGAGTTTTTAGACGTTTTCTATTGTGGTCACGTGACATACCAAATATGGGCGTGGTTCGAAACATTTAAAGGAAACGTGAATCGAACAAACACGGTAAACTTTGACGTCCACTGGACTTCAGGAGCCAAAAAAAGGAGGTTTTGAGATTTCCTTAGCAACAGATTTGTAGTTAAGTTTCTACCCCTTATCGGAATTTCGCTTAAAAGAGTAGTAAATAATAGCAAATGTCTTCGTGTAGAAATTGACGAGTTTTTGGCGTGGGATGCTCATATTTCCAGTATATCTAAAAAAGTATCATCTGGTATAGGAGTCTTAAGGAGATCAAGCCATTTGTTCCTGCTTCCAACTTGATAAGTGTCTACCAGTCAATTGTTGAACTTATTTAGATTACTGCAGCGTTGTATGGCATGACATCAGTGACCAACTCACTGACAAACTTCAAATATTACAAAATCGTGCTGCCCGAGTAGTCACAGGCGCCGATTACCGAATGCCGTCTGGCAACTTATTGAGTAAACTTGGCTGGTCCAGTCGGCTTAAAGAGAGGAGAAACAAGCAAAAAGCTCTCATGATGTTTAATATTATGAATGGTATGAATGGTATTAATATTATGAATGGTATTTAGAAGATATTTTTACGAGAAATATCGGGAGATCAGTTTATAATCTAAGGGTCTCAAGACGTAATCTTGCCCTACCGGCGGTTAAAACCGATTACTACCGGAACAGTTTTGCAAAAATCTGGAATGCAATACCTGATGAAATGAAATACGAAAAAATCCATGAGAGCTTTTAAACGCAAAGAGAATTTCTCAATCTCTCTCTTGAGTTTTAGTAATACACTTTAAAAGTTGTATAATTCCTTTATTTAATATATTGATGTAAACTTGTACATATATTTTAAAATGTAAGTTGAAGTTTTTTTTACGGCTTTTGTGAAGAACAACAGTGCAATGTTTTGTAATCTTTTGATCAAAATCACCGTGGGTAAATAAAGTTTTCCTATCCTATCCATCCATCCATCCATCCATCCATCGGTCCGTCCGTCCGTCCGTCCGGTCAGAACTTTATGCTAGCCCACATATCCATATCCATGCATTCGTCCGTCCGTCCGTCCATCCATCCATCCATCCTATTCCTATTCCTATTCCTATTCCTATTCCTATTCCTATCCCTATCCCTATCCCTATCCCTATCCCTATCCCTATTCCTATTCCTATTCCTATTCCTATTCCTATTCCTATTCCTATTCCTATTCCTATTCCTATTCCTATTCCTATTCCTATTCCTATTCCTATTCCTATCCCTATCCCTATCTCTATCCCTATCCCTATCCCTATCCCTATTCCTATTCCTATTCCTATTCCTATTCCTATTCCTATTCCTATTCCTATCCATCCATCCATCCATCCATCCATTTTCCAACCAACCAACCAATCAACCAACCAACCAACCCGCAGTATTCTTGAGAAGACTAAAGGGAATAAAGAGAACACTTACGACAAAATATTATTTCCCCACACTTCATTTAAATGACTGCAAAACTACAACTTTCGTGCAATAAATTGCCTCTCTGCGCTGTAGCCACTACTAAGAGAGCTTTTATCCTAAAATTTCTTTCCACAGTGGTATTTTCTACTTTCTTGTGGGGAGCTATCTGCTCCGAGCTGAAAATAGAAAAAAATAGGTGCTAACAACAGCGCTATGTAATAACAATGCCCAAGAGACCAGTGAAAGGAGCAAAGAGTCCGTGGAAAGTGAAAATTATTTTTAATTATTGGACGAGGTTGAGGGAAATATCGTGATTTGTCAATAACGAGCGAATCAATTATTTGCCGAAGCCGAAGGCTGAGGTCAAAAAGTAATCTTCATGACACTGGGACAAATCACGATATTTTATGATAACCGAGAAAAGGAAGAAATAAGCATCAAATGAGAATGTAACTTATTTTTATGTCAAAATGGTTTACTTTAAGTGGAGTAAAATAATAGTTATTTCAGCTCCAGCTCGTGTACCACTCGGGTGTTTGTTTATTAAAGACTTGTTCACCAATCCCTTAGCCCTCTCTCCTGGATGAAAGTCGTGTGTATGATACTTGTAGAGCTCGAGAAAAAAACGTGTCGTCACTCATCCTCCGATGTCACTGACGAGAGAAATAATAAAATTTAGGCTTATGATGTACTTAGTAACAAAAAAAAGATTCTAAAAAATTAAATTGATCCGCTACTGCAAATCAATCGGTTTCAGGAGCGGGTGATGGGCTCCTATCGGTTATTAAATTCTTGTGTTCTTCTGTGACACATTTTAATACGAGAGAGGATTTATTCCAGATACTTCTACTAAGAAATATCGGCATTCATGTCCAATTTTCTACGAACACTTTTTGTCTTCTTCCAGAATCAGGAATGAGCCTCTCGTGCAGTGGGGACGGGAGCATTTTTAACCTTAAGAAAATGTTTTGTTCGCACTCCGACAATCGAGATCGAGTTAAATAGTCAGATCTACTTAGCTTCCACTTCAGAACTCATTGAAAAGGATTGGATTATCTTGGAGCTCCCGCAGTAGAAATTCACGAAACAACAACTAACATGGCGACTGCTTTCCCGCCTTCCGTCCAGGCCGCTATGCCTTATGGGAGGCAAAGGCCTCCCATCACTAGTGAGTAGTCTTAGAAAGAAACAACGTCAAATCGATAAAAGGTAAGAAGAGTTTTTTTTTTTTAAAAATGGTACCTTAAGTTAAGGCTACTCTCACATATTAAATGTCGTTTGAACAGCAAGAAATAAAACCTCAGGAAAAAAAACCATGACTTTAAAATCTACCACGAAGCAGCATATGTCGTTTTCGCCAGGCAATAAACACCGGGAAGTTCTGGCCGATCGCCGCAACTGGAACGATCTTCACACTTGGCAAAATCCGGGCTGAATTCAGTGCACAGTGTCTCCTGCATATTGGCTTCTCCTATTGAAAAAGCAACACGAGTAATTTCAGTTTTTTTAATTTAAGTGGTAATTCGCATGTGCAAACATTTGCGAGGTTAGAAAATCATCTAACTTGAATAGAAAAATGAATTTACGTGACATGTTGAGTAGTCGAGACTGTGAACTCAACTGAATCACGAGATAACGACCCCGAAAAAAAAACTCAACACATCTATAATGGCCGGAGATCGACGTAACCAGGAGCCCATTACTAGGAGCCTGCAGCTCCCATAATAACCAAATGCAACGGCATTTTTACAGACCAGTCTATTTTTAGGTATTTTCCCGCGAAATAGGCCAGTTCAAGTCTACCCGAGCACCTTTCGTTCAGGATAAAACAAGCGGCCTCACGTGAACCTGTCGCCATTAGTCCGTGCTCTTGATTGCAATTGGTTACTGAGGTTCCTGTGGGAATCTGAATTCGAGATAAACTAAAACTAAAAACAGATCGGTCTGTTAAAACGCCGCGACGGGAATATGGGGTAGTTGCAGGCTCCTAGTGATGGGCTCCTGACGTAACTACATTAATGATGAAAAACACGATCATGAGACAAGACAACTTCGAATTAGTACAACTTAAAGGATCATGATAAGTTATTATGAAGTTTAAAGATAAAGCGAAAAACAGCATCGATAAAACAAGAAGTTAAATCGAGGAAGATTCATTTTGTTCTTGTTTTACATGAAATACTCTTGGTTGTTCTTTTGACCTGACTTTTGAACTGACATTGTTTGGACATATTACCCGCTGATCACGTTTGTCAGGCTCTGAAGGATTCTACAAGTCTTTAAGTGAGAAAATGAGAATTTATCGAATACCTTGTGGAGCTGCCTCCAGCATCACTGCGGTCATCAAAAGAAAGAAGCAAATAGTCTTAATGGCCGACATCCTTCAGATCAGAATAATAGCTTTAAACATGGAAGAAATAAATCATCGATGAGAACTAAATAAGTCAACCACAATGCGCAACTAAGAAGAAAGCATTGATTGTGTTGGTTTTAGCAACAAGTGAACTGACCGGTTGCAAATTAAACTGATCACACAAGAAATTAAATTTAAACGAGGGATACGATTGATTAACCTAGGGACCCACCGATAGTCTTTCAATGGAATCTCTTAGGAACGATTTACACGGTACGACTTTGTCGCATGCGACAAGTTTACGACAGACCTACGACATGAATTGTTTCGTGTAAATCAAACCTACAACTCGCTTGCGACTGTTGTGTACGTCAAAAAAATTGTCGTAGGATTTTAAAACATGTTTTAAAACGCTGCGATAATCGTAGCCAAAATCTATAAAACATACGTATTTTGTGACAAATTTCTATTGAGTAGGGGCAGGAGCCATAATCAGGGACGGAGACCGTAAGCGCGCGCCATTTCTAGTATTGGGGTTGGCCCCATGATATGGGACAATTTTTCTATTTTTAGAACAAATTGCACCATCGCCTGCGGCACACGCGCGTATATTGCTGCGAGGATTTTCGCGGATGTCGCGCAGGGGAAATGGCGTCCGAAATTCCCGAAATCGTTTATGCTTTTGGCCCACAACTCAACGCCTTTATGGCTGTTGGAATTTTGCTTAAGTATTTTCGCCGTAGGTCGCTCCAGTTTGAGTAAGGACAGTGCCGAATTTAGGTATGTCCCGCTTCATATCGCTGACCAAGTTGAGTTCCGCTGTTCCTTTTACAAGAACTTCACATTACTCCAATGTAAATTTCACAAATGAAGAAGATTAACAGCTTTTCCATAACACAGAAGAAAAACTAGTTGGATATTTGACAATTATTCACCGAAGTGGAGGTGAATAGTGGTGGATATTTACCACACAAGCTGAATAACTAGCGGCCCAAAGAGTAACTTTATTAGTTAAAATATAGCGACAAAAGCCATTTTGTTTTTCTTCGGCTGCTCGGGGATGAATAGTACTTGGCTAATCACCTCTGAGCTAGCCAATCAGCGCGCGTGAAAAGTACTATTCACTTGTGTGGTATATACTAATCTTGGATATAGCAGCGTTTAGGCCCAATAAGTGACGATAGTTTTATGTCCGTAGATGCTGCTTAGTTTTGTTTGTGTAAAAATCTAATAAATTGTCTGTTGTCGATGAATAAGAGCGCCCGCCGATCCGTGTTTTGCACAGCTAGTAAAACATGACAAATTGGACTTCGCACTTTAGTGTGAAAACGTTCATCGAACTCATAAATATCTCTAGTTTTTGAATATGTTTAAGGTTGATTAATGTTTGAGAACATATTAAAAGCTTAGCTGAAAATATGTGAATACAGCAGAAATAATCTGAAAAGTTACGATGACGCTTTTAATCAACTCGAATAAAGATTTCGATTGAGTCAGAACTCCTCAGTGTCTGTTTTATTTTCGCAGTGTAAAGTTTCACTATGTGAAAGAAACACACATGATGTTAGTAGCCTTTTGGTAAACGTTGGTGAAAATTGTTGTAGTATCTCAGCACAAAAGACAGCGAGACAAATCTTTTTCACGATTTGTTCACAATCTGAAAACACCGACTCGGACTTGGGAGTGCACGCGCTGCAATATGCAAATGAACTACTCGTACGCGTCAGAGTTGCCTTTCAAAGGGCGCATTCGTTTGGGATATTCCGGAATAAGAATATATTCTGGAATATATTCCGGCTATTCTGCTCCTGGGAGCGGAATATCCGGAATGCAAATCCAGGTATTCCGGAATGAGAATAGCTCCCAAACAAACGCTTACTCGCATTATTTCAATTATTCTTATTCCGGATTAATCCCAAACGAACGC
>JAHPZR010005256.1:0-13872 GCA_019787425.1 Platygyra sinensis
ATTTATGTTGCCATGGCAGCAGCACATACGCCAGCTTAACTATCAAAAAACCGAAGTTTGTGTTGTTAGCTTGCTTCCTGCCATTTTTGGCGACCGAGGGATCAAGGGTTTTAGAGAAAAAGGTCAATGAAACACAGTTATCAACAACTGTATTCAGCCACCTTAATACCTGCACAATTGTCTTTGATTACAAAGTTTGTCTAGCGTTGATCTTATCGGCCATCTTGGCAGAAGTTATGGTACGCCATGGGTGAGCACATCTGTATCCATAATCGTCATTGCCAGCCGAGTGAAGAGCTGGCGAGGCGGCAGGAAATAGTGCCACTCGAAGAATGCTATATGCAGAAAAATTCAAGCTCCCGAAAGTGTAAGTCTAAGGTGTAAGAAACTCGGTTTTTGCCAATTACAAGGACGGAACTATTGGAACCATTATAGTTTTTAGCCAATCAGCAGGCGCGTTACATCTAGACTTGTCTCGTGAAAGGTGAGTGTTTTTCTTCGCTGTTGTGTTTCTCCAACTGTGAACAGTTTACTAGCGTGTTCCTTCTCTCACTCTATCGAACTGAAAGTTCAATCGGGCAGTATGCCCTTTATAGGACTATGAAATATTTAAGCAAGCAACCGGAACGATGATAATGCTGGTATACATTGGATCAATATAGTGATCTAATCGGCTTCACAAATAAAATGAAGAACATGAAGGCAGAAACCAACACAAGGGTAGAATGTTTCTTTTCTTCTCATTCGATTATTGAGGAAAACTGTTAGCCAAGAGCAAATCCAAGACACAAAATCGACACGAAAGCGAACCAGCGTGTTCACCACAGAAAAATTGAACGAGCGTGTTCATAAATCGAAACAGTGTATTCTTTCTCTGTTTACCTATATCGAACTGAAAGTTCCATCGGGCAGCGTTTTTTGAAAGAGTGTGTTCAGCAGTCCAACCACTAAGAGCAAATCCAGTGTTCAAATCTAGCATATCGAACTGAAGGTTCAGTCGTCAGCGTTTCCGAACAGAACTGAACGAGTCTGTTTATCATGCAGTCGAGCCACTGGACCAAATCCAGTGTTCAAAACACAAATAGATAGATAGATAGATAGATAGATAGATAGATAGATAGATAGATAGATAGATAGATAGATAGATAGATAGATAGATAGATAGATAGATAGATAGATAGATAGATAGATAATCTTTATTTATCCACGGACAATTCATCAGCCACAAATGTTAAGAACGTGTAAAATATATCAAAATCGGCATGCAATTAAATGAATAAGAAACTATTATAAAATCTTATTCATAGTGCTCAAAATTCTTTTTCACGTAACATTATGAGGATTACTATCAGAGCTATGTGCCAAAAACGTGACGGCCTCGACAAACAAATTCTACAATGCCGCTCTGAACTGTCTAAAATCTGTCCAGCTATCTTAGTACAATCTATTCGCACCAAAATCCACGAGGTCAATTCTAAACTTTTTAACCATTTACACCAAATTAAGGCCCATAAATTTGAACAATTAACAGGTCCTCCTAAAACTTGTGACTCGTCATTTGAAAGCCTTAGCACCGTAGTTTCTATTCCAGAAAATCTTCCGCTTTCCGACGCAGAGAAATCCGTCCTCAGTAAGGGCTTGAATTTTGTTCCTATATCCAAAAAACTTGACGAATTCTCGGTTAAGCAAGATGTTGAAAAATTTATTCGCCGCGTTCAACTTAAAGCCTTTTTCCATGACAAAGAGGATGATTCTAACACCTCGGACAAAGATATTTTCGAGACGCTTCAGACTCGAAAATCAAAGTGGACTCCCCCAGAGGGCCAGTTCGCATCTTTAGATTTTTTCATCAATAAATGCCGTCATGACATCAACAAACTAAATTTCAATCGTACCACCAAATTTTCCAACCTTTCTTCGGAAGAGAGGGCGGCGCTACAAAATCTTAGTAAGCGCAAAGACATAATTGTTAAAGCGGCCGACAAAGGCGGCGCTTTAGTTGTTTGGCGGGCCGACCTCTACCAAAAAGAAGCTTTGCGGCAACTTTCTGACACCTCTTTTTATGCTAAAGTCGATAAAGATCTCACTTCCAATAACCAACAAATTGTCAAGAGCACTATTAACGACCCTATAGTCAAACAAGAATTGCCGGCTACTGCTACTAATCTGATCATCACCATTCCTAGAACTTCATGTATTTACTTTTTACCTAAAATTCACAAACCTAACAACCCAGGCCGACCTATTGTCTCGGCGTGTAGTTGCCCTACCGAACTCATTTCTAGCTATTTAGACAAAATTATGGCACCTATCGTCAGATCTTTACCGTCATATGTTAAAGACAGTCAACACGCACTCTAAATTTTTCGTGATTTCAATTTCCTGGGCGAAGACAAACTTATTTTCACTATGGATATTACATCTCTTTACACCGTCATCCCTAATGGCGAAGGTCTTCTAGCCCTCAAACATTTTTTCGATTTACGTACTGTTAAGGAACCAAGCTCGGAAACATTGCTCCGCCTCGCTGAACTAGTTTTAACATTAAACTGTTTTTCATTCACTGACAGTTATTATAAACAAATCAATGGGGTGGCCATGGGTACCAAAATGGGACCCAGCTACGCCAACCTTTTCGTAGGCTATATTGAACACCAATTTTTCAATCAATACAACGGCCCCAAACCTGACCTCTACCGTCGCTACATTGACGACTGTGTCGGCGCAACTTCCTCCACCAGAGAGGAACTCAATCAATTTCAAGTTATAACTGCTGTTAATTCGTTTCATCCGGCTCTTAAATATACCTGGGAAATTTCCGACACTTCTTTAGCATTTCTAGATATTAAAGTTTCTGTCGAAGGCAACGGTCTATGCACCAGTGTGCACTACAAACCCACAGATTCTCATAGTTATTTGTTGTATTCATCTTCACATCCATCACATGTCAAGAATTCCATTCCTTATTCTCAGTTTCTTAGACTTCGCCGCCTTTGTAGTGAGGACTCTGATTTTTCCTTAAAATCAGAGGAAATGTCCGAGTTTTTCGACAAACGTGGCTATCCTGCCTCTGTTGTTCAAGCAGGCCATCATCGCGCCCAACAAATCGATCGGCAGTCAGCACTACAAACGTCTAAGAAGGAGAATAATAATAGAATTCCATTCACTCTCACATTTCACCCTCACAACCACGCAGTAAAATCCATCATTCTCAAAAACTTTAAATTACTTCAAAATGATCCCGATACTGGTAGAATCTTTTCGCAACCGCCATTAATTTCATTTAAACGCGACAAAAACATAGGTAACTTTTTAGTCAGAAGTTCTTTCCAAACGAGTGAACAACCCGGTACTTTTAAATGTGCACGCGCACGATGCAAAACATGTCCTTTCATTTGTAACGTTGAGAAACTGTCGGGGCCCAAGCGATCTATTAAAATCACTGATCATTTTACCTGTACCTCAGCCAATGTCATCTACTGTATAACTTGCACTCTCTGCAAAAAGTTATATATCGGCGAAACAGGTAGACGACTAGGCGACCGATTCCGAGAACATCTTCGCGACGTTGAGAAAGACGACAAAAACGCATCTAAACCGGTCGCTAGACACTTTAATCTGCCGAATCATTCGAAGCAACATATGGCGGTAGCAGCACATACGCCAGCTTAACTATCAAAAAACCGAAGTTTGTGTTGTTAGCTTGCTTCCTGCCATTTTTGGCGACCGAGGGATCAAGGGTTTTAGAGAAAAAGGTCAATGAAACACAGTTATCAACAACTGTATTCAGCCACCTTAATACCTGCACAATTGTCTTTGATTACAAAGTTTGTCTAGCGTTGATCTTATCGGCCATCTTGGCAGAAGTTATGGTACGCCATGGGTGAGCACATCTGTATCCATAATCGTCATTGCCAGCCGAGTGAAGAGCTGGCGAGGCGGCAGGAAATAGTGCCACTCGAAGAATGCTATATGCAGAAAAATTCAAGCTCCCGAAAGTGTAAGTCTAAGGTGTAAGAAACTCGGTTTTTGCCAATTACAAGGACGGAACTATTGGAACCATTATAGTTTTTAGCCAATCAGCAGGCGCGTTACATCTAGACTTGTCTCGTGAAAGGTGAGTGTTTTTCTTCGCTGTTGTGTTTCTCCAACTGTGAACAGTTTACTAGCGTGTTCCTTCTCTCACTCTATCGAACTGAAAGTTCAATCGGGCAGTATGCCCTTTATAGGACTATGAAATATTTAAGCAAGCAACCGGAACGATGATAATGCTGGTATACATTGGATCAATATAGTGATCTAATCGGCTTCACAAATAAAATGAAGAACATGAAGGCAGAAACCAACACAAGGGTAGAATGTTTCTTTTCTTCTCATTCGATTATTGAGGAAAACTGTTAGCCAAGAGCAAATCCAAGACACAAAATCGACACGAAAGCGAACCAGCGTGTTCACCACAGAAAAATTGAACGAGCGTGTTCATAAATCGAAACAGTGTATTCTTTCTCTGTTTACCTATATCGAACTGAAAGTTCCATCGGGCAGCGTTTTTTGAAAGAGTGTGTTCAGCAGTCCAACCACTAAGAGCAAATCCAGTGTTCAAATCTAGCATATCGAACTGAAGGTTCAGTCGTCAGCGTTTCCGAACAGAACTGAACGAGTCTGTTTATCATGCAGTCGAGCCACTGGACCAAATCCAGTGTTCAAAACACAAATAGATAGATAGATAGATAGATAGATAGATAGATAGATAGATAGATAGATAGATAGATAGATAGATAGATAGATAGATAGATAGATAGATAGATAGATAGATAGATAGATAGATAGATAATCTTTATTTATCCACGGACAATTCATCAGCCACAAATGTTAAGAACGTGTAAAATATATCAAAATCGGCATGCAATTAAATGAATAAGAAACTATTATAAAATCTTATTCATAGTGCTCAAAATTCTTTTTCACGTAACATTATGAGGATTACTATCAGAGCTATGTGCCAAAAACGTGACGGCCTCGACAAACAAATTCTACAATGCCGCTCTGAACTGTCTAAAATCTGTCCAGCTATCTTAGTACAATCTATTCGCACCAAAATCCACGAGGTCAATTCTAAACTTTTTAACCATTTACACCAAATTAAGGCCCATAAATTTGAACAATTAACAGGTCCTCCTAAAACTTGTGACTCGTCATTTGAAAGCCTTAGCACCGTAGTTTCTATTCCAGAAAATCTTCCGCTTTCCGACGCAGAGAAATCCGTCCTCAGTAAGGGCTTGAATTTTGTTCCTATATCCAAAAAACTTGACGAATTCTCGGTTAAGCAAGATGTTGAAAAATTTATTCGCCGCGTTCAACTTAAAGCCTTTTTCCATGACAAAGAGGATGATTCTAACACCTCGGACAAAGATATTTTCGAGACGCTTCAGACTCGAAAATCAAAGTGGACTCCCCCAGAGGGCCAGTTCGCATCTTTAGATTTTTTCATCAATAAATGCCGTCATGACATCAACAAACTAAATTTCAATCGTACCACCAAATTTTCCAACCTTTCTTCGGAAGAGAGGGCGGCGCTACAAAATCTTAGTAAGCGCAAAGACATAATTGTTAAAGCGGCCGACAAAGGCGGCGCTTTAGTTGTTTGGCGGGCCGACCTCTACCAAAAAGAAGCTTTGCGGCAACTTTCTGACACCTCTTTTTATGCTAAAGTCGATAAAGATCTCACTTCCAATAACCAACAAATTGTCAAGAGCACTATTAACGACCCTATAGTCAAACAAGAATTGCCGGCTACTGCTACTAATCTGATCATCACCATTCCTAGAACTTCATGTATTTACTTTTTACCTAAAATTCACAAACCTAACAACCCAGGCCGACCTATTGTCTCGGCGTGTAGTTGCCCTACCGAACTCATTTCTAGCTATTTAGACAAAATTATGGCACCTATCGTCAGATCTTTACCGTCATATGTTAAAGACAGTCAACACGCACTCTAAATTTTTCGTGATTTCAATTTCCTGGGCGAAGACAAACTTATTTTCACTATGGATATTACATCTCTTTACACCGTCATCCCTAATGGCGAAGGTCTTCTAGCCCTCAAACATTTTTTCGATTTACGTACTGTTAAGGAACCAAGCTCGGAAACATTGCTCCGCCTCGCTGAACTAGTTTTAACATTAAACTGTTTTTCATTCACTGACAGTTATTATAAACAAATCAATGGGGTGGCCATGGGTACCAAAATGGGACCCAGCTACGCCAACCTTTTCGTAGGCTATATTGAACACCAATTTTTCAATCAATACAACGGCCCCAAACCTGACCTCTACCGTCGCTACATTGACGACTGTGTCGGCGCAACTTCCTCCACCAGAGAGGAACTCAATCAATTTCAAGTTATAACTGCTGTTAATTCGTTTCATCCGGCTCTTAAATATACCTGGGAAATTTCCGACACTTCTTTAGCATTTCTAGATATTAAAGTTTCTGTCGAAGGCAACGGTCTATGCACCAGTGTGCACTACAAACCCACAGATTCTCATAGTTATTTGTTGTATTCATCTTCACATCCATCACATGTCAAGAATTCCATTCCTTATTCTCAGTTTCTTAGACTTCGCCGCCTTTGTAGTGAGGACTCTGATTTTTCCTTAAAATCAGAGGAAATGTCCGAGTTTTTCGACAAACGTGGCTATCCTGCCTCTGTTGTTCAAGCAGGCCATCATCGCGCCCAACAAATCGATCGGCAGTCAGCACTACAAACGTCTAAGAAGGAGAATAATAATAGAATTCCATTCACTCTCACATTTCACCCTCACAACCACGCAGTAAAATCCATCATTCTCAAAAACTTTAAATTACTTCAAAATGATCCCGATACTGGTAGAATCTTTTCGCAACCGCCATTAATTTCATTTAAACGCGACAAAAACATAGGTAACTTTTTAGTCAGAAGTTCTTTCCAAACGAGTGAACAACCCGGTACTTTTAAATGTGCACGCGCACGATGCAAAACATGTCCTTTCATTTGTAACGTTGAGAAACTGTCGGGGCCCAAGCGATCTATTAAAATCACTGATCATTTTACCTGTACCTCAGCCAATGTCATCTACTGTATAACTTGCACTCTCTGCAAAAAGTTATATATCGGCGAAACAGGTAGACGACTAGGCGACCGATTCCGAGAACATCTTCGCGACGTTGAGAAAGACGACAAAAACGCATCTAAACCGGTCGCTAGACACTTTAATCTGCCGAATCATTCGAAGCAACATATGGCGGTCTGTGGCTTCTCCCTACATCAAGGAGGCACAGAAAGCCGCAAAACTCTAGAACAAAAATTTATTTTTCAAATCGGCACTGTTAATCCTCACGGTATCAACGAACGCTTTTCATTCAACTAATTTATTCTGTTGTTTTTTCACGTTGCCAGGCACCAACCAATAGCGTAGCTCCATATTTCTCTATATAAACCACACACAACCCACAATTCCTCGATTCGCTCCGACGAAGGGCTAGCGCTCGAAACGTCAGCTTTTGAATCTCTTTACGGTGGCTAATTCACATTATCAACTCAGTTGATAAAACCAAATTATCCTATAATACTCCCACCGACGCAGCACCATAGTTTCTTTAGAAACTTACCCCCTCTACTCGTTTATTATAAAATCTGTTTGCCACAGAATTAATGAACCAGTCAATTCCAAAACCGCCCATCCCCCCACCCCCCGGGCAATCCCGGGCATTTGACTCGCGTTAAGCTCAAAGGAGCAGTGTCACGAGGATTTTGCTGTTTTAGGTCAATTGTGTTAAAATCATTACTTTGAGGCTTTAATCATAAACAGAATGCTTCTGTAAAGCTACGATGAAGATATCAAATGAATTTTATCCGAAAGGGCTAAGCATAATAAGTTTCTTGAGGAGTTTTGGAACACTAAGCATCAAAACTTGAAAAAATTGGCCAATTTTTTCAAGTTCAGTCAATCCATTTCCATCCATGCCATCCGTAGCGACAGGCGACAGGAAACAGTTTCAGTACCTTCAAATAGTCTTCAATAACAAAACTAGATCACTAGTTTTGGAATTCAATTGATGCGAAGACACCTTCTAGCTTTTTATAAAGTTGCCAAATAGCGTGACAGTGCCCCTTTAAGCTCCGTACAGTGGGGAATTTGACCCAAAATGAGGCCCGCCCGGTGGGGCAGTTGACTTTCCTGTCAAAACGTCTGTCAGCGGTCGGAAGCAAAAGGGTTTCGCAATTCTTTGATTCAGCACGTGAGCCGCGTTCACGGGTCATTGCTGTTGTCGATTCCACGTGGGTTTTTCTGTTGTTGTCGTTTTATATAGTTATATAGTGGAATATGCCTTTGTTTTAAGCGTGGAGCGAAGACAAGCTGAACAAGAAATTCGTAGTGGCTGAAAATTTTGCAGAACTTGTTTCCAAAGGTAAGCGATTCTGTTTTCCCTGGAAGTTGGGGGATTTGACCCTCTTTGAAGCTCTAATGGGTGGGGCATTTGACCGTCTTAACTGGCAACATAGCGGGGAATTTAACCAAAATTTTTCAAAAAAGTCAAATGCCCCGGGGTTTCCCCGGAGGGATGGGCGGTTAAACAAGTGTGTTCATCAATCAAGCTAGCGTGTTCACTTTCACTTTGACTTTGGCCATCATATCGAATTGAAAGTTCGACCGAGCAGCGATACATTGTAAAACTCTTGATATTCAGGGAAACTGACGGACAATACTCCTCGAAATTCTACTGGATTGCGTGACGAACGAAAGTAGCCTTGCCCCCAAGGGGTGTCATGTTACCGGCCGGTAAAAGCGTTATAATTTTCTCTCGGTAATGTTTGCAACAGAAGAGAACCAAAAATCCGTCATGCTGTATTATTAATAAACCCCTTATTATACCACAAATTATTTGCTCGTTGGCACTCTATCGATAGGTATACCTAGTTTTGTACATGTCAGTTGTGGAATAGGTCCTACATGTCGAGGCTTTCAAAACACGGTATGTGCTAGGATCGCTGTTAATACCACATTGTTTTTTATACATTTTAAGCCATGTTTATCATTAAGGTTTGCGCAGTTTATTTTTTCAGTCACCCTTGCTTGATGTTTTGTTTTTTTCTTTCCTCACCCTGCCAGGAGCCCATTGCTTTTCTAATAGTCCGTCCCTTCAGCTGTCCCTTTGCCCTTCGTGTTAAATCCCGGCTGTTGTCCCGATTGCGGTGATCGTGCTGTTAAATCGCCGCTCCAAGGCCCCGGCGTAAAGACATAAGGGAGTTTACGAAACCACGACGGCGACGCCGAGGAAAACGTCGATTAAAAAATGAGTTTATATTTTACCCACGAATCTCGCGATACTTTGTTCGTCACCGACTAAACTATTTCCAAACTTAATCTGAAACCCAGCGGTAAAATTGAAATAAAAATTTAACATTTTGTCGTTGTGGTTCACGCTCTTCAGACAACGCAGAATTTGGTCATTTCACGTTGTTGTTTTGCAGAGAACGGCATAGAAATGTGCAAAGATTTATAACGCACGGGCACAGTCATTGTTCTGCTGATTAATTCTTTTGTTTGGTGATGTTCCCTTTGCCGTTGCCGTCGTGGTTTCGTAAACTCCCTATTTTGATAATCCACCGCCCCCCGGGGCGTACGCGCCGTTAAAAGCGCGTTAAATCCCGGCTTTGGCCGCGTGGAACTAAAAAGTGTATAACCACAGCAACAGACCGATGAGAGTGCCGGATCTTTAGTAGACCTAGACCAGTAGAAATTTTAGAATACAAAATATAGACGGCACACTGATCCCGACGGCAGATATGACCAAAACGAAATAAACCGGAGTAAAGAACAAAATTAATTTATTATTCAAATTTCATACACTGTACGAATTCTGATTTTCTGATTGGTTTATTTGTACCACGTGACACTGGGTTGTGACGAAACAACTCCCTTAACGTCATTATCGTGGTGTAATAGCCGTGGTGTAAATTCAATACAATTAAACCATGGCTTCGGCTGACTCAAAGTTTGACGATTTTTGTTTGCAGTGTATTCAATTTGAATAATAAAAATGTTAACGCACTCATTGCTTGTGAATTGTCGGGATTTACCTGCACTCATTCACTAACAATGAACGAGAAATCGGCCTCGTGCGGTATTGAAATTTCTCGTTCATTGTTAGTGAATGAGTGCAGGTAAATCCCGACAATTCACTCGCTGAGTTCGTTAACCTATAAATTATTTAAATTATTTTGTTTAAAATAATTTAGTTCTTTACTCCGTTTCATTTCATTTTCGTCATATCTGCCGTCGGGATCAGTGTGCCGTCTATTCTTTGGCCGCGCGAAACGCCCACTATGTCCCGGGGCTCGATAGGGGGGCGGGGGAGGGGGGGTTTAAATTGAGTGATGAAAAATTTTGCATAGTTATGGCTGGTGAAAAATCCTCTTCGTACAGTTTTGGACATAATTATCAACATTGCAACGTTCTTATTTTTTACAGGTTAGGAAACGACGGCAGCAAATAGCCATGACATACTAACTAGACCTTCAAGTCAACAAAGTGGCGGCAAAGTACCAGCAGAATGGTCATAGAAATGAAGAAAATGAACAAATGTACACCTTACCTTTCTGTGATATCGCTGTAGTGAAAAACTGGAAAAACTCTTTATATTGGTCCTCTTGTTTATCTGTCAAGATTTCTTGTGTATTTCTAAAAGCTGCTAACGCATCATCATAATTATGGGCCTGGAGACAACATTTCCATAACAGCCTGTAGCCCTGTTAATAAAGAAGACTTTACTTAATAAGCAAAAATTCCCTTCTAGTGTTTCTGTAGCCTTTAAAAGACGCTGAATTTGAATAATAATAATAATAATAATCATCATCATCATCATAACAACAACAAACACCACAACAAGAAACCATATATTTGCTACAAAGTTTACAATAAATTAAACAATAAATAAAAATAATTTAACACAGAAAAAAGAAAGAGAGTGAGAGAAAGTATATAACTCAAAACGACACTGCCTAAACCGCCTTTGATTCTTTTCCCTACAGAATTCCTTATTCTTGTTCAAATTTCTACTGGTGATAGTTGTAATGTATGGCCTAGTTAAATTGCATTCCTTAAGCATTTCTTAAAGAAAAATATTTAATTATAACATTTACACTTTTAATTTTATTACCTTGACAGACGTGGGGCGTTGCTCAACATAAGCATTAGCATCTTTGATTGCTTGAGCTAACTGAGTTGATTCATTGACAGTCAAGATGGCTTTAGCTCTAGAATAACTGATTTTGGCCTTCAATTTGCTACTGTCATTGCTTGGTAAAAACGTTTCAGCTAGAGTGAAGCACTCGATAGACATATTTGCCAAAGCTTTCGATGACAAAAGCTTTTTTCCACAGCCCATCCAAATTTTCACTATCTCCTGCGGAAAAATTATAATACACATGGAAGTTGGTTTATACACTGAAAAATAAAGTATTCCTGACCAAAATGATGGTTTCACTTAGGTTATGAAAGATCTCATGGTTGACAGCGTATCAAGCAACCCAAGTTCAAGAACTGACTGAGGTAACAGTGTGTTGCGTTCCAGGGCAGGACACCTACTGACTACCACTGTTCCTCTATTATTTTTACTGGGAAGAAGCTAGGGGAGAGAGAAATCTGTTGATGAGACCTGGCAGTCTGGGGGCTAACCTGTTTATTGCAATAGCACCCATCTAGGGAAAAAGATCATGTTCTTCGTGTTGTCCGTTAGCTCCTACCACCAATAAACAATTATATTTCATCACATTAATTGCCTATCAGTTACAGTGGACCACCCCTTTAATACGATCACCTTGTCATCACGGCCACTTTATTCTGGCCTCAACAAAAGCTCAGTCAGTAATTTTCGTATTCAAAGAACCCCTTTAACACGGCCACCCTGTTAATACCGCCAGATTTTTATGGCCCGTTGGTGACCGGATTAATTGGGTTCCATTGTATTACTTATTATTTTTACAATTTATGCTTTCACGTTAAGTTTTATACCCCTAAGTGCTATTTCGAACAATTCCCCCCCCCCCCATGAGGTTTATAATAGTGGGGGTTCAGCTGTTAAATTATAACCTAATATTCTTCAACCATTACACCCAAGCAGGATTAATCAATTGCCTGTGTTCAAATCCCATCTGGGACTCGGATTTTTTTTCGAATTTACGTTTCTCCTTGCAATTGATATCAAGGTAATGCTTGCCTGTGATTCACAAACTTTCATTTGACATGCTATGGTGAAAAGTTCAGCAGCTTTCTTTTGGAAGGATTGTACATTTCCAGCATCAATGCACATTGCCAACATTTTTGACAAGAGATGGCTTCTTTTAAGTACATCATGTGGTGGAATAAAGTGGCAAGCGATTTCGTAACCAATCATTGCAGTTTGTTTATCTCCAGTAAACCTGTCCCGCTGATCTGCAAGCATTGTCCAGTGACTCATATTTTCCTAAGGTAAACGGAAATACAACGTCAACACCGCAATTAGTCAACCTGGAGTGTCATTTCTGATTAGGTAGGTAGGTAGGTAGGTAGGTAGGTAGGTAGGTAGGTAGGTAGGTAGGTAGGTAGGTATGGAAGGTAGGTAGGTAGGTAGATTCTTTATTTAAAAACCTCGGTAAAATCTTCAAAAATATAGGAAAAATCTAATTACAATTAGTTAGACTAAAAACTATGGACATACTGTTTTACAAGACTGCCGAGTGACTGATTTAATTTCTCTCACATTTTCAGGTAAAGAATTCCACAACAAAACACCGCTGTAACTGAAACTTCGTTTCAAGTAGTTAGTACGCAGCCTGGGCAATGTTAATTTATGAGAGGAATTACGCAAATCATAGTCTGTGCTTCGTTCGTGAAACAGGTTCTGCAAGTACACTGGAGCTCGTTCATTTATAGATTTAAACATCATTAATGCTTTATGCTTCTTTCTCCTTATAACTAGTTTGCCCCAATTGAGTATGTCAAGAAGCAGGCTCGAGCTAGTCCCATAGTTGGCCTTTAAAACTACTCTAGCTGCACAGTTCTGTAACTTTTGTAATTTTTCACTCAGTTGATCACTCAAGCCGTCCCAAACGAGGCTGCAGTAATCAAAGTGAGGTTGAATTAAGGATTAATGTCTCTGTTTCGTGGGAGTTTGCTTTGTGTTATACAGTATAGCCCATTCATATTATAGCACCCATATGAATGAACAAAGAAAGCCACACATCATTTGGTGTAATGTGGGGGACACAACCTTGCGGTTCGCATGGGAAGCGACTTTGATTTGCGTGACCTTTTAAAGCCTCACTTATCACCAGCACTACCGCACTGAATATGGACAAGAGTATTGGCAGGTCAACTTGATCACAATATAACAATAGCAAGAACGCTGACCTTTCAAGCCTCACTTATCACCAGCACTACCCCGCATTGGAAACGGACAAGAGTATTGACAGGTCAAACTTGAAAGCCTCACTTATCTACCCGGCGCTGGGTAAGCCAGCACCGGATCGGACAAGACTATTGGCAGGTGCACAAATGAAAGGGCAAAACGCTGCCCAAAGCTTGGGGGAAGTCGCTACCCAAAGACTTAACCACCAACCCGAAGGAGGTGACCCCCAGGTTTATTGACAAACAAGTTATCCTCCACACAGGGAGGGAGGGTGGGAATTTTCTTTACTTTGAACCAAGCTTACTGAGTAAGGCACGCCACCGAAGGAAAGTACTTTTACAATGAGTAATGGTGCTTTTATAGCCAGACATAACTATAGGTGTAACCAATAGAAAGCTGCCATGATGTAGATCATATTGTGATAAGACTAGACGATCT
>JAHPZR010005257.1:5000-16087 GCA_019787425.1 Platygyra sinensis
AATTCCAGTGTATTTATGGTGAGCTAACCGAGCATACTGAAAGTAAAATGATAATTTTTAAGTGGACCGCTGCAAAGTTTAAGCCTTTTAATTTTTTTTTTTTAATTTGCATACGGTCGATAAGGAGGCGGAGATGATTGACGTCACCAAAACTTAACGGTTTTGTCTAGACTTGTTTTTGCGCTGAAAGTCGCGTGTGAAATTTCATAAATTACCACATTTCACTCGTGACGTCACCGGACAGCATTATCGCCCAGTGCTTTCAGACTTCTCTCTCCCGAGACTTAGCGAGAGGAGGAGACGGCTGAAATTCAGGCTAAGGCTAGTTGGGCTTCGATGTTTTGTTTTGATTGCTTTTCGAGAAAAGTCTTGCTTCGTAGTCGATTTGTTTCGCCCTCCCTACGCGTTTTTGTGTTCCTGAATGCCACCGCAACAGAGTGGAATCTTCCACAGCAGAGAAGGTGTTCTTTTTTTCAGTTTTCTCGTTCGCCTCTGAGGGGAAACCAAAGAGACGGAGGCAAGGAGTTCTGAGGAGTTCGCATTCGCCGAAGGAACTGTTTAAGGTAATTCCCCTGAAATAAAACTGACAATAGATTTTCGTTCAAACTTTGCCCACTGAATATTTATCATATGAGAATTTCAATTTTGAAATAAAAAAGGGGGGTGCCCATACTCATTAAGGAGCACTGGGGCATTGAAAATGACCCATTTTGGCATTATTTAATGCTTATTACAAGAACGCATTCCCAATAATAATTGTAAATTTTTGTGACCGAGACTCATGAGAACACGCATTAAACTGGAGTCAATGCATTGTATCGGACACAAATAAACTTTTTAAGTTTGATTTAGACAGAAAGCTGAATTCTTGATTAAAATTTCAACCAAATTTCTTGACATGGTTACCATAGGGCAAAATAGAAAAGACCACAGTTTACTTGCTATTTTCGTTATTTATTCAATTCTCAGCAATAGGAATCAGATCAGTCTTTCGTCAAGCAAAGTTTATGATAAGTTGGGGGGCCCGTGCTCGTTGGTGAGCTATAGCCTTTTTCCAACTGACAGCGCTCAATATCAAGGCAAATCCGCCATGTTTTCAATATGCGCGTGCACGCGGGCGCGCTAAATGACCCCATAAATTATGCGCAGAAAGGATGCGCAGTGCAATTGTGAGGAATAACCTTAAGTTCAGGTTGGAATCGATCTAAGAAAATGTGTAAGCGATCGTATTTAGCTCTGAGTTGTTGTCATTTGGCTCAATGCTTTCACTGGTTTCAGTAACGGGGCAGTTGAAGTTCATTTGCTTGGTTATTGCACCGTAGTATTTATATTTACTTCGTGCGATTCCGTGCAATCATGCGAGTGGACGCGAACGCAAATAACTTCTTCCTTTGAGATAGAGGATATCATTCAAGGAGACCTTTTCTTTACCCTGGGGAGGGTATTGGCCATGAAAACCGTGTTGGAACACCACCAGACACCACATTAGCTCGTCATTTAAACGATTTTTCTGAGATCTATCCTGAAACGTAGCAAACAATAGCAAACTTTAGTCCCCGCGGCGATCGTGAACTCCTTTTCTCCGTCTCAACGAATTGCATTGATCCACTATTTTCCCTTAGAGGTTAACGGTGGAAGATTTCTATCCCCTCTCGTCGCATTCAGAAACACAGCAACTCGTAGGCACAGCGAAATAAAACAACAGGTCGACCACAAAGCAAGAGTTTCCTGGCCGGGAAGAACATCAAAGCCCAACTAGCCTCGCTTTCATTCGCTTTCATTCGACTCGTCCCGGGCGACGACCGAGTGGTCCGCCATATTTGCATTCGGTGTATTGTATTGCTCATTAAACCATTTGTTTCGTGACGTTCCCATTGCCGCTGCCGTTAGTGAGATTTTCTTAAACTCCATACTGTATGTACAGGGAAACTCATCTGCGATCTTTGGCACATGTGAAATAATACCGTAGAATTCCGAAAGTAACGGCCCCCCCGAAAGTAATGTTAATTTTTGGCCCTCCTATTAAATCCCGAAAGTAACGGTCCCCCCGAAAGTAACGGCTCCCCGAAAGTAACGGCATTTTAAAAAAATTACCCCCAAACGGTAACAAAACACTGTTGTGACTCAGTGTTGTATTTGATGCTCCCTTCAAGCATTACTTTCCGTCGGCTTACAAAACGATCTTAAGAAGTACCATGACATATTCAACTGGAAAGAGAGAAATACAAATAATATCTCTTCTTTGGGAAGTAACATAAACAAGAAAAACACCAACGTTTGTCATGAAACCGTGATTATCTTTCAATGTATACAGATTAGAAAACTAGAACTTGTAAAAATTCTCAGATTATCAGTATCTTGGAGCACATGCACATGCTTGACTAAAGAACGTTTAAAGAATCGGTTTGTGTATGATCTAATCTGTGAGTGAAACTTATAAACTTTGTAATACTTTATTGAAATTAATTTGTCAGTGAAAAGTCAAAACGTACTGTACAGTTTTAGTAATCGTGTATGTATAACGTACCGCTTAAAGTAGTCTGTTTTGTTGACTGTTTGTTCATCTGGTTACGTTACATTTTAGGAATATGCCTAAGTGGAATGACTTTTAAATTTCATTATACGCGTCCTCTTTGTCTGAGACCGTTTCGAGTTACAAACGTTTTTTACCTGTCCGAAAATAACGGCTACCCGAAAGTAACGGCTACCCGAAAGTAGCGGCCCCTTTTGCCCGCAAAATTCGAAAGTAACGGGGGCCGTTACTTTCGGAATTCTACGGTAAATAAAATTGAGAAGCTGATCGTTTCGAATTCCTACGGCAGGGAAAAGAAATAAAGACAAAAATCAGTAGAAAAGGAGAAACTGTCCTGGCCTTATCGATATTTCCATCTTCTACTTGTGCGAACGCAGGTCAACCATGATTGACAAATCGAAAAGAGGAACTACTGCATACATGAGTCTAGCCCAGTCCCTGAACTCTTCTTTCTTCCCGCCTCTGTGTAAAAAAGCCCATTGAATGGGCTTTTTTACACAGATGAAGGGCTCTGCCCGAAACGTTTGTTCATTTTTTAATGTTCATTGACACTTTTTACAATCAAAAATTACTAGGTCCCAACCACGCCGCTCGCGTCAATGAGTCGCGCAATGCCTTTTTCAGCTCGCGCTCTGAAAGAAAACATTTTATTATATAGACACGAGAGTTTTACTGGAAAATGTACCACTCGTAAAATTCATAACAACTACATCCGGGACCCGACTGGTTTATTTTCCATAATCTCACACGTGAGTTTATCGATGATTTCATTGATATCAAGTTTGTCTCTTAAATTGTACTTAAATTCGTTGGTGTATCATCGAAACATCTTCGGGTCTTCCTCGATAGTTATCGGCAATCTTCGGAAATCTTCGGATTTTTTCGGAAATTTTCGGAAAATGTTCGAGAACGTTCGCCTGGCCTTCGGAACAATTTTGGAAAATCCTCGGAAGGTGGTCGGAAATCTTCGGAAAATCATAAAAAACGCCGTCATCAGTATGTTTGTATAATAAAAAGAACATTACACGTTAGCTCGAAGATATGAATTTTATGTTCTCGTGGCAAGAACAATATCTCACTCGTTCGCTGCGCTCACTCGTGAGATATTGTTCTCGCCACTAGAACATAAAATTAATATCTTCTCGCCACCGTGTAATAGCAAAGATATCAGTGACGTCACCTATTGTTATTAATATGCCAACCAGAGAACTATTGGCCAGTAAAACAAAGAGTTCTTTTGTTTAACGTTTTCAACATTTAAATAACAAAAACAATGTTTGTAAACAAATATCTTCGCTATATCCTCTATTTCTTTGACGTTGATATTGTCGTAAAATGTAATTTGTGATAATCAATATTGACATAAATTAATATTTTGCCGACACGGAACAGAGATCTGCGTGCGATCGTAGTACGCGAGGGCTCATGGGAAGTATGTTTGTAAAAAGAGCCGGTTTTGAAACTTGTGACATTCTACGGTCAGCCTTGCCACTAGTACTTTCTCATAACGTTTATTTTTATTGTGTAATTAATGTCATATGAATTGTGTTTTTCATTCTGTTGTTTAGAAATCAACCTTAAAACCCCAAAGGTGGCGCCACTGCATTTGGTCGGGGGTACACGGTCCCTATTTTTCCTAACTAGGGGTTTTTCGGGGTTTACGTGTCCGGCTTTGGCGCATGTAGGACGTTACTCGATGTATCTATTATTCACTTTGTTGTAAGTTTATTGTCATAATTAAACAGATCTTGGGCCTGGCTGACCAACACGCCCATGCCTCAACCTGTGTATGTGTTCGGTTGTGTAGTGAACATTAAAACGTAAAAATCGAAATATAGTTTATCGTGGTCTGTCATTACTCTTTTCCCAAAAATTTTTTCGTATTGTTTCTGTATGTTGAGCGATTTTGCAAAAGTTTTTGAAAGGAAAGTCTGACGCGTACAAGTAGCTCATTTGCATAATGCAGCGCGTGCACTTTCAAGTCCGAGTCGGTGTTTTCAATTGTCAACAAATCTTGGCAAAGATTTCTTTCGTTATCTTTGATATTGTGATAAAAAAAATCAAATGTGGTTTAGCGTGTCACTGGTGAAATTCCATTGATTTTGTTGCTTGTATATTATCATACAGAAAATCGCGCAACCCTGATGGCTCCTGCCACAAGCCAAATCTGGTTAGTACTTCCAATATGGTTTTTCCCCCGATTTGGGGGAAAAAATGGCAGCGTTCTGAGCATGCGCATGCAAGTTATCCTGGACTCTTCTTTCGCCCACCCGGGTTCAGCCCCTATATGGAGCGGGAAGAAAGTGAGAGTTCAGGGACTGCATTGGACTAACAGTGATTTCACGTTTAGACTCATGGACATGAGTCTAAACGTGAAATCACTGCAGGAATATCACCTGTTTTGGCATAAACCTGTGAGCCCCGAGCTTCAGTTCTTAGACGATCCTCGGACTTATCCTCGGACACTGCGTTCGCTCCCTTTCCACTGTTCAAAATTCCAAATTCCGCTTTACCAGTCCAGCCCGGATAGATGTAAAGTAAATTGCGCAATGATTATCTAATACCCATACACCCATGCGCGCGGTTTTAGAAACCAAAATGGCGGATTGGGGTGAGTTATTAGTTTCACATGTAGCACGATGATCATAATTCAGTCATTTACTTATTCTCTTTAAATCTGTTTTAAACGTGGCAGATGACGAGGACTTTGAGCCGCAGGAATTTTCTGTTGACAAATCAGACAAATGGGAAGGAGAAGACGAGGACGACAATGATGTCAAGGCAAGAGAAAATTTCTTATCTTCGTATTTTAAAACACGTAGAATTTCCCTTTGAGTTCTTTGTTACCAAGATCAACAACGATGGGACAGAGCTGACTTAAAACACGTTTCATATTTAGGAAAACTGGGACGACGAAGATGAAGACACGGAAAAGAAACCGGCGCCATCACAAAATGAAACAGGCAAGTGATCAGTTTCTGATAAGCTTAAAATATTCTTAATAATATCTCCAGGGGGCGTCTGTCGTACACGTGCATTTTACTTTCTGGATAATTTCACTTTCAGATATTACATAAAACAATTCTTAAGTCACTGTGAATAAATATAGCGCGAATATAATTAGGTTGTACATTTTTCTCGTTTTGCCGCTCTCGACTTGATTCTCTTGGATAGCATGAAAACTTATTAAATTCCCATCAGTTTCAATTCTTCTTGGAAAGACTACGTGTAAATCGAGGGTTTCGATTTACGATGGTTATGAACTTTTTGAGGAATACTTGTAATAATAAGTTTATACCGTTTAAATAAAAATTAATTAAAAAAAAACAACAGATAAATTACGCCAAACATACACACATATACATGTACATTTCTACAAATTGACAAAGCACTAATTTGTAATAGTTATTGGATGACTGGAGTACAATTCAGGGAGTAATTGTGCAAGTAATTTCAAGATAAACGAGCACAAGGTATGAGGCCGATTTGAAATTACAAGCATGATTGCGGGCCCAAGAGAGGCCCGCAACCCTAATCTTGACAGTGACCAGCGGATTCCGTATTACGCGTGCGCGCCACGTTTATAATAGGGACACTGAAACCGGAAGTTGAAATTTTGTTCCACCACTAAGAACGATCAGAATGCGAAAAATGTGTCAATCACAACAGTTTGTCACATTGGATACCGGATATAGACCTCTGCCACATGGAAGATCAAAGTACGTTGATCCAAGCTTCTGTTACTCCGGCTCAAACCTTCGCCGGAAAAATATTAAAACCCAGCGCTCGTTTAAAATGTGTTTTGTTCACTAGAACTTGAGCTTGAAACATATGTAAATTTATATTCGTTTGAATCGGCAATGAAATGACCTTTTATAAAATCTCTGATTACGCAGAACAGGCCGAACAAAAATCTCTTCACAAACCCTGACTTGGATGGGATAACACTTTAGGGTTAATAGCTATCACACATCGGCAAAAGTACTATCTATTTCTTAGCAATCCAGCCATATCATGTTAAGATTTCAGCGAAATGGAAGAAAACCATAATGTAATAATTAAATTTTTTTTTCACCTCGATCGCGTCATTGCTTGACTCAACGAAGTAGCCACGGTCGCCCACAACAACACAAGCCGACGTTTGGGTAAAAAAATCACAGAATTATTGCCTCAGAGCTCAACCTTGAATGAGAACATTAATTCTAAGGGAAGGTGCGTTTTTAATTGGAGGGGGTGGGCCGGAGCTTCGGAGGGGAGGGTCATTAGTAAATATTTTACAAATTGGGGAGGGTCAAACCTGTTTTATATGCAACCTGGAGAGGGTCATAGGATTTTTTGGCAAGGAAAAAATTACTCCATGTCGGTTAGTTGACTTTTATTCGTTAACAAACAGGCGAAGTGTACAGAAGCCTAAAACTTGCATATACTAGCAAAGCTTCCAGTCAAAATGAATCTAAATTATGTTATACAGGTGTCAAAATATTATGTCAAAAAGCTTTTCAGATTTCTTCCCTTTGAAGGTGATCTTGTGATGGGAAAAGTACAAGGATAGCCCATCCACCCTCAAGGACGACAGCTTATCGGAGTTGTACAGTCCAACCCAGTCAATGTCATGTCAGCAGTTCCGTTTGCTTCCTTTCAGTCTCCTCTTTCCTCTTCTCCTTGCGCATTTTTATCTGGGCAAGGTGTTCAGCATACTCTGCTACAAGCTTTTCGGGGACAATGTATTTATCTGAGAACTTTCTAATAGCTTCACTACCCCCACTGACAAGTTCACTTTCCTAAAGCAATAGCTTAATCTGAGCTCGAGGCTGGATTAAGTCATCTGGCTCATGGCCATTGGTGCGGTTTGCACTCCAAGAAAGATAATGGAAGTTTGATAGCTTGCCATAGTCGGGATATGGTCGTAAGAGTTGAAAGTGGCATGGAGTGCTGGTAGTCTCATCCTTCTGGCAAAATTTACATAGTTGACCATTTCTCTCTTGACACGCGGTTATGTGAGCACCACTTCCGGTCAGTTATTTTCACTTCCGGTTACTTTTTCTTGGAGGAGATGGGGGGAGGGTCAGATGCTTTTGTTTAGGTATTTGTGAAGGGCCATGCATAAATCCAATCTGGGAAGAGGGAGGGCCACAACTTTTTTCACAAAAAATTTCTGAAATACCCCGGCCCACCCCCCCCCCAATTAAAAATGTACCTTCCCTAAGCTTTCCTTACGTGATTTAGACGAAACAATGACCTCCGCGGGGTAGAGAAGACAACGAAAGAAAAAACAGAACAGACAGCATATATTAAAACAACGCGTGAATTATTCGGTGTTCGAAACGGAAGCGTAAATAAAGCTTGCTTCTGGATAATTTCACCCCTAAAAGCCAGCAATTGGTCCCAAATTACTCTCTGTATCCTTACAATGTCCTGTCTTGCATCTCTGAAAGATTTTGCCTCAATTTTGACCAAATAAACATTCGTCCCCGACTAGCGCCTTATCGAATATTTAATTAGCTAACTAGTAAGAAACGAAAGTAACGCCAATTTTCTGTCACGCTTTCGAAACAAGGCACGCATTATTCATCTTCTCTATTGCCAACATCTAAACAAAAGCTCTTCAAGTGCATTCAGGCCCGCACTTTCTAACCTGTGGTTACTACTAGTTACTCTTTGAATTGTACAAGACTAGGTCTAATTACTAATTAATTGTATGTGTAACAAATTTCGGAACTAAAAAAAATGTCTTTTGAGAACCTCTTTTGAGTGAAAGTGTACATAGCACATATCATAGGTTTTGAAAACAGTAGGAAACATTGTAAAGAAGGCCAAGAAAAATGTGAGCAATTGACATGCGAATCACGTGAGTATTCAATTACAGGTGTCTGGTTTTCAGATTGGGTAAAGGTAAAGAATCCGATCCTACCGACGCGTCGGCCACACGTGGCCGACGTATGGTCGACTGTCGGTCGACCGTCGGTCGACAGCCAGCCGGTCAACAGTCGGTCGACAGTCGGCCGATGGCCGACGCGTTGGCCACTTTTTAACCTTAAAATGTACAGGATGCGTCGGTGGTGCGTCAGTTGTGCGTCTGTGGCGTGTCGGTGACTCACTTGAGCCTTACGGAACTATCATTGACAATGCTAAACATACCTATTTCAAACTGAACTGAAACGTCTTAGACAAAGAACTTTCACTACGTAAGTAATTTACCTTTCACCACCATCTTGTTTGTCGTATTATTAGAGCCCAGTTTCCACTACGACAAGTGTTATTAGAACCCAGTTCTTATTCCCTAGAACCCTGTACTTATTCGCTAACTTTGAAAGCTGAGGTTAACTTCATTGAGTTGGACATTGACTTTTAAAAAAACTTCTTCGACAGAGAACTTTACTACGATATGAAAATAAGTATTTCAGTTTTCACTGCTATCTTGTTCGTCGTATGATTAGAACCCAGTTTCTTCGAGGGATCTAATATCCCTTTAAGTACCTGGCTGCATCTGAAATTCCTCTGGGCTATGCAGATTTTGGGAAGCAAAATTGCGCGACTTACAAGCCTTTCGAAGCCTACTGTGATTCATGCGCTGAGTGAGCTGAGAACAATCTGTTCCAACAAAGTCCTGAATGCAATATGTCAGCCGACTCCCTTTGGTGAAAAAATGCAAAAAACGATCAATAAAGAGTTTTAACTTCCAAGTCTTGTGATGAAAATAAATAAACATGTGATTAACTTGTCGGCCGACTCGCTTTGGTAACATTCCCTTGAAAAAAACAACGAGAAGACCTAGGTACTAGTGTTTCATTTTCAAAATGGCAGCTGTTTAGCTTTCATGTCTTAGTCCTTTCTTATGAAGTTAATCTTGCTTCCAACTGAAAGAAGTAACAAAACAGTTAGAAAAGGTAAGTTTTTTGATCGGTGTGTAGTGTGTTCGCGGAGGCATCGGTAGTGTGTTGGCCGACGTGTCCATAGTGTGTCGGTGGTGTGTTGGCGACGCGTCGGTGGGATCAGATTCTTTACCTTTTCCTCAGATTGGATACCTACAATAATAAATTATTGGACACCCATGTGATTGCGCTCCATTATGTGGCAAATAGGTGTACAGAGAACCAATCATGATCAAGAATTTCGTTTCAGATATGAATACCCTGGCCTTATGGTCACCTTGCTAATATGGTCACCTCGTTATTTTGGTCACCCTTTATTGTCTCAGCAAAACACCCATACATTTTCTTATATGAAAACTCCATTAATGCAGCCTTTCCATTTATGCAGCCAATGGCCACCTTCTGAAATTCTAACAAATAGTTTTAATTGAATGAATAGTTTTATTAAAAGAAAAAAAAAACAGAAAAAAATGAAAATTATCGCTCATTGGTTTTTGTCGAGCACTGATATATACATAGACGATAGTGTGTCTTCTATGAGATTTACAATGATTTATTTTAACAACCACACAGAAGCTGCTCCTCAAGCTAAAGTAAAGAAAAGAAAAACATTAAAGCAAGTTCTACAAGAAAAGGAGGAAAAGGCTAAAGAGCAAGCTCTTAAAAGTTCGGAGGAAGCTAAATCTGTGAAAGAGGTAAAAAAAATGATATATTTTAGCCACAATATATCAAACATCCCTTTCCACGTCACAGGCATGCAATAAACGAGTTCCAGGATTTTCAAAGACTGGACCATATCTGAAGCCATCTGAAGAATTCTGATGACATTTCATTTCCTACCCATGGAATAATTTATTATAAACATACTATTTTTTTAAGATTTCAGTAATTAATACATGTATGTGTATGAGGTTTTATGACAAGTTGTTTTGGTAAGAGAGTGAAGTATAAATTAAGAACTAGCCAAAATAATATGTTCTTTCTTGTAGGAGGAACCAACAGAAGAAGACAAACTAGCAGAAAAGCTTAAAAGACAGAAGTGAGTGACTTCTTTTGTAATTAAAGTGTGTTACAAATGGTTGCTTTGAAAAATGTGAAAAATGTCATTTGAAGCAAGATAACAATTCAAATTTGAAAAGTGGGTTATATTAAAGTAGAGTCAAAGATTAAAATCAAATAGCCATTAATTAATCAGTTGCCATGCTAGTGGGTAAACACGTGACCCTGATAGTTTTGCTGTTTTGTTTTTTTTGTTTTGTTTCTGTGCCAACAATGATCATTGATCAACATGTCATCATTCTCTACTCAAAGATCAATAAGTGAAATCAAAACAGTGATGATTTTTGTACCTGCATTTTCAGATTGGTAGAGGAATCAGACTTGGAAATAGCAAAACAGGCCTTTGGTGAGTCAACAGTTTCTTTATACTTGAAAGATAAATATGTCAATATCAAGCAGTGAAAGACAATCATAAACTAGGATGTTGCATTGTCTTACTGCACATTTACTTTGACAATTTACTGAATATCCTAGCAGTATAGGGTATGTCACACATTTTTAAATTATCTAGTCATCTCCAAATCCCCCGTGTCTGCATGTAAGTAGCTAGAGCATCCAAGCATCTCCTGCAGAAGATCAGAGATTTTATTTGTATTTTGAAGTTTTTCTTTGCCATATGCTCA
>JAHPZR010005258.1:2500-37500 GCA_019787425.1 Platygyra sinensis
ATTCAACCACTTTAATCTCTTCAGCGATCGATTGAACGATCATTTCCATACATTTTCCTATAAATAAGAACAGAACACATGGTAGTGTTTCGTCACGCTTCGCAGGGGGTAACGGTTCGTAATTTCTGGCTATGTTGCAAGTAGAATCTAGCCCCTTATCAGAAGTCAGTTAGGGCTTTCATCCTGGCACTCCTTCGATTGCAGAGGTCTCTCTTTTACAATCATCAACACAAAAAAACAAAAACAGAAAGATCTTAAAAAATCATTTGGTGCTTTACAGCTTTCTTTGAAATAATCACTTCTGCTAAACCAAGTTTGGCACCTTTTGCCTTAAGGTCAGGCTTTTAGGCAGGATTTGAAAAGTGGCCGTCCAAAATATGCTATAGGCCAAGGGCATGCTCAAATAGAAAATTCATTAGGCAATATATGAAAAATAAAATGATCTTCTTCAACAAGTGGCCGTCCATAGGACGCCTGGATGCCCATCTGGCTAAAAGCCTGCTTAAGGTGACAGTGATCTGGAGAGCTGCAGTGCAGTGCAGTGTAGATGGAAGACTTGGAAGACTTGAATTTCAGTTATTATAATAATGATTGTAAATATTTTAAGTAAAATGTGAATAGGCTTTTTAAATTTTAGATTTTTGTTTTTTTTTTTCATTTGGGGATACTCATTTAAATATAGGGTTAACCTCACAATTTCCCCTTTTACATGTAAGAGGTGTTTTTATTATTTTTTACTGTACTGTATTGTGTTGTGTTGTATTTTAGTATAATTTTACTGTAGTCTGATGTGAAACTGTGAATTTGATTGGCTGTATTACCGTTTTCTATCTGCTGATAGAAAACAGTTGCACACGTGATTGTACATGTGATCCTTTTTTCTACATGCATCAGTACACAGCGTACGCCACGTTGAACCTGATGTTACATAATAAAACAATTCTTTTCTACCCGTTACTTGACATTTTTGTTTCTTTTTTTGCAATGAGACTACGGCAAATTTATACTAAAACATTTAGACTACTCGCCCTTGTTTTCTACAAGCAGATAGTTACAAGGGCTTGTAGTCTAATTGTTAAGTATTGTATAGTGTCAGTGTGTTTACCAAGTTGAGTTAGATCCTGATTTACAGAAAATTACCAGTAAAGATATTTGGGATGAAGTCGATTAAGCGATGGGATGAAAATGTTTATTGTCAATTTTTTATCAATCGATAACACTTGTTAGCGTATACTAAAACAGTGGATAGCATTGAAGGCACGCTCTGATTGGCTAGTCAAACTCTGAATATCCTTTGCTATTTACCTCTGAGCAACTCAGGAAAAAATGGTGTCATGGCTTGCGTCCATGACAGTTAGAATTCCAAATTAATTATTTGTGGTCATATTATCTCACTGTTTTAGTATATACTAAGACAACTATTCACCTCAGCGAATAAACTCTTTGCAGCTTGGTGAAAATCCGCTGCCAGCCACCTCCACTTCCGATGAATAGCTGTTAAATATTCCTGAAGGCAGTAAATTTGGGGCGTGTTTAAAAGACGAAATGGCGAAATGGCGAAATGGCGAAATGGCGAAATGGCGAAATGGCGAAATGGCGAAATGACGAAATGGCGAAATGGCGAAATGGCGAAATGGCGAAATGGAACTAAAGACAAGAGCCAAAGTTATAAGGTATCACCGTTCCACTGAAATCTGTTGCCGAATTTATTTTGTGGATTATTCGACACAAATAAAGAAACACCTTTCGGTAATTTCGATTCCAGTCTCCCTCTGTAAACAGGGCGCAGATTGACGCCTAGGATATTCCTCATCAAAATGGCGGCGTTATGGGAAGGAAACGATTTGTTTATCTCGTTTTTACTGTCGGGCAGCGGCTATGACGTTATGCTTTGAGCTCCAGCAATCACATGAAATGGATTATGAAAGCGAAACCCACTTCGCGATGAAGTTTACAAAAGATAAACGTACTTTGCACGGAAACGGAGTGACATGGGATGCTCATATCAAATAGATACAAGGTAAGCTTTGTAGTGCAGTGCAGATATACAAATAAACACGGGAAACATTGTAAAGAAATTAGTAAATTCAACAATTACAAGTACCAAGGTGGAAAAACAATTTTTTCCCCGGAAAAAAGTGAACTCAAAAATTAAATGCTCCGTCCCAAAACAGAATTAATCGGGCAACAATTACAACCTTTATTGGAGCGGCAATATCTTATAACTTTGCCTCTTATTTTAAGTACCATTTCGTCATTTCGTCATTTCGCCATTTCGCCATTTCGCCATTTCGTCATTTCGCCATTTCGCCATTTCGCCATTTCGCCATTTCGCCATTTCGCCATTTCGCCATTTCGCCATTTCGCCATTTCGCCATTTCGCCATTTCGCCATTTCGCCATTTCGCCATTTCGCCATTTCGCCATTTCGCTATTTCGTCATTTCGCCATTTCGTCTTTTAAACACGCCCGTAAATTTGTTATCGATTGTTAGCAATTTTTGTCAATCAATAGCGATCAATATAAACATTTTCTGTGAGTTCGGTCTGAGTTTCTATGCTACGTCTGACTGAACTGAGAGCCTTCATTCTCAAGAGTTCTGGTAAACATAGCGATACTCTTTGTTACATCACCTATTGTCATTAATGTGCCAACCAGACGTTTATTGGCTGTCGAAACAAAGGATTCTTTTGTTCTGTGGTTGGCAAAATTTAAATATAAAAAAACTTGTTTGTAAACAGTGAGTATCACTATACCTTCTCAAAGCTCTGCCCAAGCATCGTCTGCTCTTTGCAAAGTCCTGTAGTGATGTCTGTTAGATGGTTCTCACTGTTCATCAACAACAACATTATTAGAACTGCAGGGCTCCACAACATTACACAGTTGTTCTGTCCTTTTTCTAATAACATTTTCGTGGTGATAGCTAACTTACAATTCAGCTCTCAAGCGCTTTTTTCGCCTGGGAAAATAATAAGCCTCAATTCAGCTTACTACGTGCAAAAACACGAACAAAAAATTGCGAAATTGAGCTAGCTACCTGAGCTTACTGACAGTACTTCAAATATTCATTACCTGCTACATTTTGTAGCAATGAGTTTAAAAGCAGCATTTGCCAGTATCAGATCGAGAGATAAGAGAAAAACTTACCGGCCCATCGTCTCATCCATAGCTCAGGAGTGGTTCCAAGAGACCTTTGAAACTGTCGTCTCCAGGTACAAGCTCAAAAAGTAGTATGCAAACACGACGAGGCAAATGAAACTGACGAGCCAAATTATACAATCTAATAGCTAACAATTCTTACTCGACCCGAAGATGTAGATACTATCGCATTTACCTGAGAAATAAACAAAAATTAAACAAAAATAGCCATATAAGTACTTAACTTGCAACTAAATTTTAACTGTTTAAAAGGTAAAGCTTCGGGTCTTGTTCGTTCGGTTCCACGACTTTTCTCAACTTTTGTCCGGTAAATTCGCTCTGGTATGAATCTGTTTTCGTTTATAGAATATCACGGTTTTCCAATCAATTGGCTATCCAAGCGCTGATCCAAGCCATTCTTGCTAAAAGTGTCGTACTGCACGTTAGTATTCATAGTCATCCATACTTCATCCATACTCGGTCCTCCACGGTCGTACTCAGGAGGTCGTACTATATAGTACGTACGACAGCGGCCGCTGCCCAGTAATTTGGATGTCATTTTTACGGGTGATGCCCAGTACGTCGCCCAGTACTAATCGCGTGAATCGGGTGTAAACAGTCGTAAGCAGTAGCTTTTTTGACACACAATAGCCGCACCATGGTGTTCGTAAGGAGATTTGACCTGTATTATACCTCCTGTTTTTGCTAAGACACAGCGAGTGAACACCAGGCGAGTGAACACCAGACGAGTGAACGAAGCTATTGTTTCTAGGCTTCACTAGTTTTGTACCAGCAGAGGAGTTGCTATACAGTTGCCGTTCGTTCGTCCTCAGATCTTTGATTCCCTTTGGAAAATCAAATACCACTTTTACGTCGCAAATGAAGGTAAAGAATGCACGAGAAGTGATTTCTATCCAGCATTCAGATTATGAGCTCGAGATTTCTAATGCGTGATCGTTGACAAGGGCGCCGAGTCTTATCATGATCACGCGAAGAAATCGAGAGCGAATTTCTAGTTTTCGTGGACAGGCACGCCGCGCAGTATTCTAAAAGCCTAATTCTGCCCCTTTTATCGTTAATTATTTGTCTTTCTGTGTTACGTATGGTAGTCTGTGTTTGCAATTTGCTGTACTAAAATGTCTTATAGAATAACTGTTCATTTTCGCTGGTAAATCATTGTTTCCTTGAGTTTTCTATTATTTTGCTGTAAGAGTAATTCCTGAATCTTTTCCCGCCAAAATTAATGAATGTGCATGTTAAACAGAGCTAGTCGATTAGCCGTTAAACAGAGTCGATTTTGTGCAAGTTAAACAGAGTCGATTAGCCGCGTCCCCGGCCCAACCAGAAGTCGATTTGCCCTCCTGCCCTAAAAAACTTGTCTTTTAAACACAGTAAATACGTTTGTTGTGGAGCATGGGTTTTAGAATATATTTGTTCTATCATACAGACATGGACTTAGAGGGCCAGGTGATTCAGGCCCCGTCCACACTAATCCGTTTTCAAACGAAAACAGAGCTGTTTTGCTCGGTTTTCAAAAAGATTTGTGTCTTCACTTATCGTTTTCGTATCGTTTTCACCGGTCCACACTACAACACCGTATCTGTTTTGAAAACGCTTTATTTCCTCAGTGCGCATGCTCAAATGAACTCGATGCATGTGCATTTCAATATATCGGCCCGCGAAATTGGCGCCATTCTTGATTCTTTGTTAGCGTCTGTCCACCATCTTGGATACTCACATTTGAGTGGTCTGGCGCCCGGTCGTGTCTATTTTGATGATATCACTATTTTTATATAGCATCGTTTTCTCCGTCCACACTAGAAAACAGCTTTTTAAAACGCATTGTTTTCAAATTGCTCCACTCTGGAGAGCGTTTTCGAATGGCTCCGTTTTCGGTGACCGTTTTCGGCGTTGTAGTGTGGACGATAGCCGTATCCGGAGCAAAACAGCTCCGTTTTCGTTTGAAAACGGATTAGTGTGGATATCGATGTGGCCTCAATTTTGTGCGTTATCACAAACTCTATGAGAAACTCAATATTTGAACAAACTAAAGGCACCGAGGGTGATTCATTAATTTTTGTACCCTTTTTACGCGGCAGTTTTTGAGCCCAAATCTCCGGGTTATGAAATGTTTTGCAAACCTATGGGTTGTGACTCACTGCGCGAGTGTAACTACTGTATACTGAAACTGAAAGCAAGCATGACGCTGGTTATATTTTTAAGTAACTGCAGAATACCCTGCCACTTTATGACCACTTCATTTACATGTGTCGGTGTGCTTTGAAGATTGTAGATTGATATTATTTGCTTTATGTATCTTGTTCTCGACACCTAAATACAACATGCACATAATTTAATTCATATGGGTGTTACTTTGGCTGAGCTCTGTTTGCTGGGCAAGAACAATAAACACTCCCAAGTGGGATATATGTGGCCGTTTATTTTGATAGCAAGCTTAGAAAGCTTAAATTACAAACATACCAAAGTATTAGCCCAGCAAAGGTGAGGGAGAAACCGCCAGAAAATGCAGAAAACAGGGAAAATGGGGTGTGGAGGGAGGGAAAATTCCCTTCACTTGCCAAGAATGCTGCACAAACGAGAAGGTGGACCACATCTAGCAATATATAAGTCCCGGATGACAGAAACTCCCGCATACAAGTAATGGGCCTAGTTACGTCACAAGCTACATAAAATCATTTATTTTGGTAAAATAAATTTCCTTTGTTGCACCATATCCCTCCATGCATGACTTTGATTCTGACTTGAAAAAGATGATTAGTTCTATATTTAGTCTTTTAAAGTGCACCTAACCCCAATTTTTTTTTCTAGCTAAAACGAATCTACTTGTTATTTGAAATACTTCTGTGAAAAAATGTTTTGATTTGGATAAATCCTCGATTTTCTGTGCCTCGACGAAATCTCGAAAATAGCTCCAAAACACCGCCATATTGTTGCACGACCGAGTCTGGGGAGAATGGGTCCAGCAGCTGGTGTGACGTCTACCCAGAAAGATCAAATATCTCCCGTCCTCTCATTTCCATGAGGATGATGCAAAACATATTCGAAAAGTGCGCAGAAACATCTTCCAGAGGTGCTATCGGCTGTTGCAGCAATGTCCCAGATTTAAAGAAAGATATACTATACAATTCAATAGCGAAGATTGGTCAATAATACAATAAAAACGTAAACGATGGTTGATTTTGTCGAATTATCGAACCAGCAAACTATCTCTGTGAGAACCACTGGAATTTGTTCCGCAGACGTTCAAGCGCTATTTTCAAAATTTTCTTCTGAAAGCCAACCAGCAATTTGTAGAGATACTAACGACAACCTATATCTTCCAATCCCACAGTAATTATGACATATCCGGCAAAGTCGCGCGATAAATTACGAAGCATTACGACCGACATATAAGCTTACTGATATGTAAACAAGTCACAACTATACGCCGCCAACCAACACTTATTTCTCTTTCGATTCAGATAAAAGTCGAAGACTAATCCTTTAACATTATATGATATCTGAACAAAATTGTTAGACTCACGGAGTTTTTCGAAGGTTTGGAAGACAGCAGTTCGACAAAATTTCTGTGTAATAGTGTCGAAAATATGACCGGGTAATATTATCTGCAGACCGCTTAGGGAGCACATCCTGTTCGCTTATCCAACGAATTTCACTGCAAGCATTGACAAAAATTACATCGCTTATTTTTAGTAAAGACTTAAATCGTGTAACAATGTGAAATCGGTAGTTGTATGAAATGCTACCTTCCGCTTTCCTTCCCGCAGCTTCAAAAATAAAGGTCCAAACAATTCTACGATTTTCAATCGCCGGATCGGATCGATGCCAGTGTTTTGCGGGTCATCACGTAAACATAAACATGAAGCGTTCCAGAAAGCAAATTACAAACTGGATTTAATAGAGCAACCATAGCTTGACAAAATACATTCTCGCTAACGACAACTGTAGACGGGCTTTAAACACTCGTGGAACCTTGTGCTTAGGCAATGAATTTACCATCCAAAGCAGACCTTGAGTTTTCTTTCCTGCTTTTCGTTTTCCTCCTCCTCCACTTCGTATCTAGCTTTCCATTCCTAATATACAAGGAGCTAGTCCGTAAAGAGGTCTTCCCCGTCGTCGCTTGAAATATTTTAGAGTGCTCTCAAAGCTCCAAGCAGTGATTTCACACGGTTGGCGAACGTGCTCGATCGAAGTTTATTTCGGAGTCTTTCGAATCGAAACTTGACTCCAGTTATGAAAGAATGATTCTTAATATATCTAATATTGGAAAGATTTATTTTGCTTTCCATTTTCTCGAGCAAATGCAGAGAGCAGACTGAGGCGCCATTGTGTTTGGTTCCTGGGTAGACGTCATCAGCAACCGCCGCCCCAGACTCCCTAAAACTTGGTCGTGCAACACTTCAAGCGCGACTTTGAGAGGTCATAGAGAATCGAGGATTCAAGCAAATTCAAAAATTGTTGCGCCCAAATGCTTCGAATAACAAGTAGATTCGATTTAGCGAAAAAAAAAAATTGGGGGGGGGGGGGTTAGGTGCACTTTAATTAATTTGATGAAAACAAGGTCACAGATGAAGAGTGATTTTAAAAGCTTAAAAAGTGGTTCTGTCAGCCTGTTGTTTGATATGTCAATCAAAGTCCTCAAAAGGCACATTAAACAGCCAGTGAACAAAGCTTTTGTTAAGTGCTGTACACTGTTCACTCATTCGCCCTTATCTTTGAATGCCTACATCAACTACTGCTATTTTACGTTGAAAATCATCGAAGATATAGAATGTATGAAAAGTGATTTATGTTCAACAATTCGATTATAAGCTTGAGATTTCTTATGTGTGATAATTGACGAGGGCACAACCTAAGTCAACTACAGTGTAGCTTTCATGCATAGAAATTGAGAGTGAATAATCCAATCGTTGTTTTTATTATACATTGAGCTCTCTAACTCTTTTCTGATTGGCCAAAAGCGTACAGTGAATTTTCGAAATCAGCGCCTGTGATGTCATAACTGCAGATTATACAATATTCATGTCAAGGTCACTCAAGGTCATGGGTAATCATGTCATGTATGACCACAAAGCATGATTTCCAAGGGTAATCATGCCAACTTCGCGCGATTTGTGCTGCTTGACATCAGTGAAGAAGCAGAAACATGACTTCCAAGTTTCTTTCGTTCAATGTATAATAAAACAATTATTAGATTCGGTTTTTGTGATATCTAGAATAATCAAGGTCTCGGTAAGAGTTATCAGCTGAAGCCGAAATCAGCCTCGGCCTTCGGCTTCAGATGACAACCCCTACACTGTACCTCGACCTTGATTACTCTGGATATAGTTGTATCACAAAAACCTCATCCAATAATTGTTTAAAGTATAAATGTAAAAGTCAAGTAGACAGACATAGGCACAGTATACTGTCTCTTACAATAATGATTATGTGAATTTGTGTATTTGAGTTACATTGTCCATGTTTGCAATTTGCAGGACTTATACAACTAAAATGTGTTCTTGGGTAATTGTCCACTTCACTGGTGGATTATTTTTGTTTTTGTTTTTTTTCAGTTTGCTTTCCTGCAAGCATAATATTCCTGAAAACTTTTTCCCACCAAAATTAATTTACATGTACTAGGTTCCTTACCCATAACCAGAGGTCAATTACCCCCATGGATAAAAGTGGATTAGTGCCTCCTCCTGTGAAAAACCTAGTATCTAATTTAAACTAGGTGAATATTACTTACGTTTGTTGCCAAGGTTGTGTGTTGTGGGTTGGCTATCTTTGAGTGTGTGTGATAGAAATAACAAGATTTTGATTCTGATCTAACAGATTAAAAATCATGTACATGTAACTATACTTCATTCCTTTATAAATTATATATATCTACCAAGAAAAAGATATTTTGCACTCATCTTTGTGATTCAGTTTAACCTCTATTAAGCAGCCACCCAGGAGAAAGAAAGAAAGTTGAGGGACCACTTAATAGGGGTTTGTCATGCATTAGCACAAGATTAGACGTAGTTCAAACGTCGAGTCATAAATAATAAACTTGTGTTTGAATGGTTTTAGTGGTGAAAACTGTTGAGCCCTAAGTTAATAAAACGAAGACACGCTGCAATAGGCCTTTTGCAACAGTTGGTCACGTGACGTGCTTTTCAAGAACACACTGATTAATCATTGGTAATGCATAGTGTTATCAGAAATGGAAAGAGCAGTTCCAAATAAGCTTACATGCAAATTTTCAGGTTTATATCTTTTAAGGGGAATTTTTATGGGCGTTAAAAATTAGAAGGATTTGTATGAGAAGAAGTCGCTTTGCCCTCCAGTCACGCTCCAGTGGTTTTCCATACAAATCCTTGTAAGTTTTCAAGCTGCCATAAAATCTTTGCCTTTCGCTGTAAGGGCCTAGAAATTTCCATTTTTCCTAATATTTTACCCCTCTTTCTATCTCCAATGGTTATATGCCGGCAGCTTCTTTTGGTAGTGATTAATAACAGAAAAGGTTTCTGGAGGGCAAAGCTTCCTCGCTTCCATACAAAACCTTCTAATTTTTGCAATATTCAAATCGTCATTAAATCTCAACCTTATACGGCATTGGTCTGAAAATTGGTGTCCTGGTTAATTAAAACATGCTCTTTCCAGCTCTGAAATTCATTTTGCTGTAGCTAAAAGTTTAGAAATTATCGGTCACGTGACCAACTGTTGCAAAAGGCCTATTACTGACAATAGAAAACTCTTGTTATCTGCAGTGTGCTACCTGGAGTTATATTTATAATTATGTAACAGGATTGATCAATTTGTTTTTAGCTTTAGGCTTAATTCATAGGAAAGTAGAAATATGGAAAAAGGAGAAGATAAAGGAATCCAGAAAGATGGTGAGTATTTTTTTTTAATTTACTGAAGTGAGGGCTCACATAGAGCACTGAAGATCTATGATTGCCACTATTTTCCCTTTTTTTCAAGCAATAATTTAGTTTCCTGCTCTTTTTCCTTTTTCTGGCTCACTGCTCTGTACATGTAGTTACTTTCACCTTTGTCTACCATGTTAGAGGGGAGAGGAACGGTTTAGGGAGGAGGGGGAAACGACCAAAACAAGATAGGGAGGAAGGAGAAAAGAAGCAACAAAATAGGGAGACAGGTGAACCGGAATAAAAGGGATAAAGGAGAATGTTCTTTAACAAAATGTGACATGAATGTTGAAGACCTTGGTAGCTCTTAATTCAAGGACCTTACTTACTCACAGATCAGGGCAGCTTTGGCCGCAAATGGCAAGTTAAAGTGTATGTAAGAGTTCTAGTATGTAGTCTCAAAAATTTCTTACCCTCCCCTTGTGTGTCTTAGCTTGTGAGGTGACATCATTTGAACGCTGCACCCAGTCTTGGCCAAGTGGTGACAACAGCAGCACTGATCTGTCCGATTTGGTGTTTTCATTAGGTCCCCATAAAATAAATGTATAATCACTGTGATACAGCAACATGATTGATTTTAATAAGAAATAATTTAGTATAGCCTTTGCACAACTATTGGAATTAGCACGTCACACTTGCACCTCTGTTATTCGCACCTACCAATCAAAATACATGTAATTATCATATCAGTACCAGCACATAATGCCTATATAAGGTCCTGTTTACAAGCAGGTAGGGTAACCCTAGTGCTAGGGTTACCCTAGCAAGAGGGTAACCCTGGCACTCACACATTTCTTCTTATTTTCAATGACACATTTACAAGGCAGCTAGGGTTACCCTTAGCGCTAGGGTAACCCTAGCGCCTTGTAAATGTTCTGCTAGGGACAAGGTCAAGTAACCCTTGTGTGTGAAAGGAAGAGCAAATTGCACACAATTGACTTCCTGGTGGTGAATGTTTCGGGCGATAAACCTCCACTTCTTAGTGGACGGGACGCACAGGCTTTAAAGTATTTGATCATTTTTTCAGACGAGACAAACGCAGTCGAGGAGAGCTCACAAAACGCGCACAAGCTGCCTGCACTCGGCAAATTAACTTCAGAGGACATTCTTAACCATTACCCCAACGTTTTCAAACCGGGATGTGGGAAACCTCTCGGGAACCCCATGCACATCGACTTGGATCTGTCCGTTACACCCGTCCATGCCCCCATACGCTGCGTTCCTGTGGCAAAATTAGACAAAGTCAATGAGGAATTGAAAAGGCTCTGCGAAGAAGGAATTATAAGGCCTGTAACCCAACCTACTGATTGGCTGTCCGATATGCTGATTAAAGTGCACCTAACCCCCATTTTTTTTTTTATGCAGTTAAATGCAATTTAACTAAGTTAACTACAAAGAGAAGCTGGTATTTTGTCAAGCGGTCAGCGGTCTGCTGTGGGCAGGGCAGGCTCAGTGCCCCCCAGCGTTGTAGCGTGTTTCAGCGTGGCATATCGAAGCGGTTTTTGAGCTTGGAGGTATCCTGCCGGTTTTCTTTTGCTTTCGTGGTCCGTTTTTCCTACCTCGCGTTTTTGTGGTTAAATTTCCTTGTCTTTGGGCCTTCGACGGAGCGGAGTTTGTCGTGTTTTTCTGTGTTGGTTTTATGCCGCGTACGACGAACAACAGTCTGGCGACAACCATGTTCGAAGGCGACAGCGAAGATGTTCCATCAACTGGGGCGGACATCGTGTCCTCGGCAGGGTCATCTGTCTTACAGGCCGGACAAAACATCAGTACTAGCAGTGACGCATTGGCCCAGGCAATGTCAAAAGCGTTAACAGATAGTTTACCTGGCATTCTCGCCGCGTTACGCACTCACAACGCCGTCCCATCGCAGCCGGCTCCGCCGAACTCGAATCCCGCGATGATCTCCACGTCGTCGCTGGCTCCACTGACGCAAGCCTCCCTCAGTCAGGCCACGACAACAGGTAACTTTATTGTTCCTTCGTTCGTTTCCACCTTTTCCACACTTTCGACGCCTGCTTATGGTTTTTCCTCCCTTCCTCTTCCATCGAGTTCGGGTTCACCGACTGTCGGGGGTGGGGTCGTGTCAGCCTTTCCCGCCATCTCAGTTTCATCTGCTGCGGTCGGAAAAGATTTTGTAATCGGCCCTGGATACTCCCCCATTCCACACAAGTTGGTAACCAAAATCACAACTGGTCTTTTTGTCGAACTAGCGGATCTTCTCCCCGACAACCTCAAAGTGAACGAGTCTGAAACGCAAACGTTCTTGGAGGGAAAACTCGTGGTCGCCCCGGCTCGCAAGAGAATCGTCGAAATCCAGGACATTCTCACTTGGGTGGAGGCGTTTACAATCTATTCCATCGTCTTGTGTGCTTCTCAGCCGGCCAGGTGGGCTGATTTATCGCACTACAAGCTGCTCATCATCCAGACAGCCAAAAAATTCTCTGGAAAAGCGTGGCAACTTTACGACACCGCCTTTCGTAAGAATGCAGCTGCTTCAGGTTTGAAGGATTGGTCTAAAATGAACCCCGATCTCTACAATTTTCACACCCTCGTTCAGACCCCTTCTTCTTCAGGCACTTCTCACCCCAAGGCCTCTGCTTCCCATTCTGGCCTGGATCATACCCCAACTTCCTCGCAGTTCTGCCACTCGTGGAATGAGGGTCATTGCCGATGGCCCTTTGGCCGCTGTCGGTTCCGCCATGCCTGTCAAGATTGCCAAGGGGATCATCGCAGCGTATCCTGCCCCTTTCGGACATCCAGGGCCACTCGGCGTTCCCGGTCCCCTACTCCACTTGGAGGCAAACGTCGACGGCGTTAACTCGGACGCCCCTCAACTTGTAAATAGTATACATACTTTGGACAGTTTGCGTTTCAGTTCTTCACGTTCCAGTTCCTTGTTCGTTTGCCCAAGTCTCAGCCAGCCTGGACCCAGTTATCCACTTTCCAGTTCGTTTTGTTTCAGTTGTCCAGCCTCCAGTCCATCAGGCACCTCTTCACCCATCCAACGTTCCCATCCGCTCCTTTTGCCTTCTAGTGTACCTTGTTCCAGTTCTAGGCCAGAGCAAGGTGTCTACCCCCTATGCACCTCCACAGAAATTCATCTTCCCACCTCAGCCATCTCACTCAGTGTCCAAACCCCACCAACAGAAGCGCCGTACCAGACAGTGGTTTCTCTGTGACCTCTGTAAGCCCACTACAGAACTGTTGTGCTGTCTGTTGTTTTGTTGCTGTCTATTTAAACTTAAAAAGAAAGTCGAAAGAAGTAAGTCTTTGGTTTATTTCTTCAGGTATTTTATTGATATCTGCAACCAAAACCTTGTAAGTTTGTTGAAAAATAGTGGTTAGTATTACCAGCGAATGGAAAATTGTTGCATCTTATCATTCCAAGTTGTCAATGCATTCTTACTCATTTACCATTTTATATTGCACTTAACTGGTGTAAATTGCTGATTATATAAAAATGTATTGAATGGTGTTAGTATACTAGATCTGAAAATGTTTTTCTTATAGAAACATTTCCTCCGTTTGAGGGATACTAGATTTTTTGCAAAGTTTAGTTTCATTTTCAACTTTTTAACTCGAGTAGCACTTTTATCGTGTAAAGTTTTAAATTGTAATATAGTTAATTGGGTAGCCACTGGTGTCCTGCCAGGAGCAAAAGACAGAACACACCTTGATAGACATGTTTTCATGCTAATTGGTAGAGGTCTTTTGTTCTGATTATTATTTCTTTTATTACTGAGTTTTTAATTTTGTTAAGAGAGCACGACAGATAATTTTTACCTGAGGCCTTTTGGATCGTACAACACATTGCTTGATCAAACTGTGTGTTGGAGCGGTTTTCAATTTAGTGTCGTACAACCAAAACTAAACCAATAGGCCATTTTACAGTTGTGTGCTCAGTTACCTGGCCTTTGAATGTAAGCGGGGCTGGAGTTGACCTTGTCTTGCTACATACCTCCATGCTTTTTCATTCACATGCCAACTAGTTAGCATAAGAACAACTTGATTAGCACAACGAAAGCAGTGAGGTCTGTTTCAAAACAAGGTCACGTCGAGCCTTGCTGTCGTTCAAAGGCCAGGTCACTGAGCAGACAGCAGTAAAATGGTTTAATAGTTACCAAACTGACTACTCAGTCAATCTGAAACCGAAGTTAAACCAAAAACATAACCAAAGTAATTGCCTGATTTCTTTTGACAATTAATGAAAGCCACTCAAACTACCAAGTTATTACAATAAGTAATTTTTAGGTTCTGATCGCTTAACATTAGACATTGCTGTCCCACCAGGTAGGTGGGACACCAATGACATGCCAGGCATGCCTGCTACTTGGTGGAAGTATGTTTCTTCTGTATTTTTTTGTGATGAATATTGTTTGTTAAGAAGACATTTATTATATTTGTCTTAGATGATGACTTTTGGACTGTACAATGCATTGTATGGTCAAATTTTTAACTTCTATGTTCACTACCAAATCAGCACAGTGCATAAAAAGTTAGTTGTCATTTCTTCTTTACAAGCTGTTCACCATATATATTAAGACGCCCAAGGTAACGAAAATGTCTTAAGGGGCATTTTATGTTGTTTTCCTAGGCGGAGCGGGGAGGGGGGATAAGTAGTCAAAGTTTCATTAATTTTTTTTAATGAATTGTATTATTAATTGTTTGCATGTTGATAGAAACTTTTGTGATGTAGGCTCTGCATGTAAAACGAACATTTTAATTACTGCTAACTGCAAGTAAAATATAGCTCTACTTTACTGAATGAAAGTGATTCTGGACAGGGTAACCTGTCAAATTCAGAGAGTAACCAGAAATAATACTGTCCTCATTCTAATCTATAGGAACTCACGCCAGATTTGGCAAAGTAGTTTATTGTAGTGTTTTCATACTTGTTCCAACTTTTTAATATTGCTTTGTTGCTTTATGAGACGAGTTTTACTGAGCCTGACAGCTCTAGATAACTTTTTTTAGATCTCACACGTTCTCCTTTTATCCTCGTAGAAACTTGGTGATTTTTAACGAAAAACGTCTCGTAGTTGCTCTGTTTTGATGAAGTGTTCAGTTGGGAGGCATTAGTAGTTACTACTATTTCATTATAGTTTTATGAAGATTGTAAAACGTTTTGACAAGTTAATAAAGAAGATTAGTTTTTTTATGTTGTACGTTGTTTTTACGTTGTACGGGCAAGCGGTATGTTTAGGACCTTCGCGTTAATTGTTTCTGCGCATCCTTACTGCGCATGCAAATTTCTGTGATAGACAATCTCCCATCACTGGCATTCACAGCGATGCACTGATTGCTTGAAGATACTAAACAGCGCCACAAATGTATCACTAATAGAATTTGGCGGGAATGGGGTTGAATTTTCAATTGAATTGTATGGGCTGTAGCCAATCCGAGCGCAGTGCATTAACTAGCATCTAATTAAAAATTCCTCTCAACAAATCAGCGTGCAGCATTTTTCACGTGACTCGGGATCATGTGACAGGAAAATAACAAACAGCGGTTATAAACATTATATTCCAACGCATTTTTATAGATAACTTGACGTTTCGTATGCTAGTCAACATACATGTTCAAAAGTGACCGTTACAATTTTTTGAAAACTATATATATATATATCGTAAAACAATAGAGGTCTGGAACCTAGAATGAGAAAAATGATCTGCAGCAGTACGTGTCTAGACATAATGAGGAGTTATGGCTAAAACAGCAACAACTTCTCACTACTGATATTGACATTAAGGGAAGGCTTTAGATCTTGAAGGAACAGAGTCTCTTTAATTTTGCAGTCAACGTCAGTTTTTCCCTAAAATGTCAAAGTGATCCCATTTAATGTCGTGACCAGTGGTTTTTACATGATCAGCAATGGCTGATGAATGGTCACTTTTCGCGAGGGCCTTGAAATGTTCTGTTTTTCTGTCATGGAGTCTTCGTTTTGTTTTGCCAATGTAGAATTCATCACAGTTCCAGCAACCATCTTTATAGATGGCCTTGGGCCTCTGAGATAGGTTCAAGCGATCTTTGTATGGAAAAAAGGATTTGATGCGGCGTGTGTTTTGGAAAATAGGGACCTTAAGCACCGACGACGAATGGGACGACGACGACGAGTGAAACTGCTGTAGGACTGGGTCGAGGACGTCGTCCAGGGCGTGCGAGTGCATGTAAACAGAGCTGAATCCTTGCAAACATCAACCTAAAACTATCGAAAACTTATGTCATGTCTTCCTTTCAGGAGCTTCAAGACCTTTTTCTTTTGAGCTGCGAGAACGGTCCTATCGATAACAGCGAATTTTCAGTCCTACATGAGGAAATTATGCCGAAAAATCCCGATTTCTCATACGAAGAACATGACAGGTTTTCACTCGAAGAGATGAATGATGTCGAATTTTCGGCGTGATATAATCTAAAACGACCTTTACGGTATAAAATTCTATCCTAAAAACACAAGCGAAAGCCTACTTGTTGATAGCAACCAGAAGAAAATAAATACAGAGTCATTTTCAATTCATTTCTTTTTTTACTTTCGCTAACAACCAAATTCCGAAGGGACAAATCGACAAACCCAAATGATATTACAAACGATTTCTACACCAAACTCGCCGTAAAATCTTGTTAATATAAAGCTTAGAGGTTAAATAAATAAACAACTTTCATTTCAATAGTTTGGAATAAATTTCCTACCTCAAACACTCCGTAAATACATAAATACATACTCACGTTCGCTCAGGACGGCAAACTTAGCGTTTTGACGTCCTGAACTTCATGTGGTCGACGAGTCGAGCGTGCGCAGTAGCGCAGTAGCGGGAAATTTTACTTCCGGTCGTCGTCCTCTGGGCTCGTCGTCGTCGGTGCTTAAGGTCCCTAATGATCTTGAGATTGACGAAAGAGTAGAAATTGCATACGCATGATTTCAGACGTTTCGTGACCTGGTTACTGTGAAGACCTAAGTAGGGTAACACGATTAAGATATCTTTTTTGGGGACTGTAGCTTGAACAGGGTTATTTGGTTTGTTATTATTTTTGTTCAATACATCGTTAATGTTGAACGTAATAACACCTTGAGGGTAACCATTTTGCAACAAGAGCTTTCTCAGATCTTTAATAGCGGCCTGTAATAAAGATGGCGAGGAGCAAATTCGGAAGCATCGATAGGTGAGAGTGCGGATGAGGTTGATTTTGTACTTGCGAGGTGTGAATGAATCCCACTTGGTATAAGGCCTGTGAATGTCTTCTTCCGGTAGACAGATGTAGAGAAAGTGTTGTCAGGGCAGCGTTTGAGAAGGATGTCTAAAAATGGAATCTTATTGTCTTCTTCGAATTCAATAGTAAACTTTAAGATCTAAAGCCTTCCCTTAATGTCAATATCAGTAGTGAGAAGTTGTTGCTGTTTTAGCTATAACTCCTCATTATGTCTAGACACGTATTGCTGCAGATCATTTTTCTCAGTCTAGGTTCCAGACCTCTATTGTTTTACGATATATATATATATAGTTTTCAAAAAATTGTAACGGTCACTTTTGAAAATGTATGTTGACTAGCATACGAAACGTCGAGTTATCTATAAAAATGCGTTGGAATACAATGTTTATAACCGCTGTTTGTGTTATTTTCTTAATCAAGCTTCGATGGCCTAAGAGCAAGAGTTTATACGATCATTTGACAAGGTTTACTGTTTGGCCGTCGGAGGACTAGGTCCGAGTGAATGCGCGTACGTTACACTCCACCTTTCCGTCTTGGGTTCTGTAACCGTAATTCTTCGGGCCAGCGGCAGCAAACTCGACGATGCGTTCCCTGGGTTTCAATTCGATCGCTGATAAATTTGCCGAGATAATCACCCGTGGGTGGCAAATAATTTCAAAATAGCCGCCGATATAAGTTCGAGAAAACGTGGTAGGTGGGTCAGGCAGGCAAACTGAGGGGTGGATGGGAGGGAGATACCCCCTTTTCCCCCTAGCTGACTGCTGACGTCATAAAAAGGTCCTACCCCCATGTAAGCCTGCATACGGCGGCTGAGCCCGCAGTACGAGCGGCAGTCAAAACTTAGCTGTCCCACCGAAACGACACGATAATAGCCTTTTTCTTCTCAGGTAACAAAAATAGAGACAATGCTAAAGTTGCTTTGGCTTCTTCTAATACTTAACTCGAAAATTCCGGGTTTAGTTTGACGAGAAACGGGATATTTTGTTCAAAATAAGACAACTATCACCCTACCTGGCGACACTCGACGAACTACGAGTGAGTTGCCATGCCGAACGCCTGCGACTCAGATTTGGCGCCAAATTAGAAGCTTGGAGACACAAACGTCTTCATATTTTTCACATTTTAAGAACTGATAGGGTTTTGACAATTGTAAATCCCTTTTCGTGAATATTTAGTGCCATCTCCAGCGACAAAAGTTGGCTGGCGTCAATACCTTTCCTGTAAACTTACATTGACGTCAGGACAGTAAAGTTTTTCCCGCCTGCTGAATCGATATCGTGATTGGTCAATTCAAATTTCCCGCCCGTCGACCGTATGCAAAGAGAGGATACCCCCCTCTGTAGGTTTAAGTCATGATGCCAGCCGTGGAACCTTAGCCGCTTTATATTTAGATATGACGATACTTGAACATCAGTATTCACATTCGTTTTCAATCGCCTTTTCCCCTGTTCCTATTTTCAACTTCTGAGCGTTCATCTATATTCCTCAATGATTGATTCAAATTTAGGTAAATGCCGATAGCACCTCAACGCCACTGAAATCTGCCATTTTGCATGCAAACCTAAGATGGGTAAGGGAAAGATAATAATAAGGCAACAAAATTATAGACGATGCACGAAAAGTTTTGGACTAATGACATTGTCATGTAATCACTTATTTCGTTTTTGGATGCTTCGAGTAATTTGATCCGAGGCTACTGGGATAACTAATACCAGTTCTGTATGTCGTTAAAACTTCGAGTTAATCACGAAGCCATTTTCAACTATGGAACTATGGTTTTTGATTAACATAAATAGTAAATGTGCATGATAGATATGTACACATTGCTTCAAATTAAAATATTTTCAAACTGTGTATCAAAGCTATGTTTACATGTCATGAAAATTTTCTGGATTTCCTTTAGCGTGATCGAGAGTTTTTCTACAATCAAGATCACTTTGTTGATCTATCATACATAGGCTAATTTAGATTAATTAATAATGATAACAAAAAGTAGGTTTTGTCCTTTTTAATATTTTTATTGATTTGAAAATATTTACTCTGTAACAACCTATATTTGTCTTTGTGTTGGTATTTACACTTTCGAAGACTTACTCTTCGATTGGTGAGGTTTTCATCGTAATTTAAATACATGATAGTAGCGACTTGCATGTACAGAGTTTATAATATACAATACATTTGAGACAACACGACAACCAGTCGTGAAACAATTCTGGGCAAAATAAATTCTCACGTAACCATTCCATCAAGAACGATAATAACTTAAGTTCGCACTCTTCTTTGACTCCTATTCAAACTTTTACATGTAATCGTTAGCATTCATGTCCTGGACATTCATTTTCTGCCCTTATTTCGATTTCGTACATAGTTTTTATAGATTAAAAATGCGTTTGTCTCGTCCATCAGTAGAAGATGAAACATAAAGTTCATCCATGATTCTACCAGAGTCAAGCCAAGTCTCCGGAGCACCTCTTTTCTAATTCTCTTCCAAAATCGTTCAATGTGTATGTTTGCCTTTGCCTTTTCAAAGTAGCAGGACCAAATTTCTTCTTCTTCCATCATGTTACATTTATGGAGCTTTTCAGCAGGATCGTCTATCTAGCAAGCTTCACAGCAGCGTCTTAATTCTTCATGCACTAAGCCATTTATTTCTTTCGCATATTCCTCCTGTATAATATCTGCTATTTTATCCCGAAGAAGTTGTGCTTGGAGTCTAGCTTTATCCGCACCCAGATGCCCATGTGGATTGGAGATACACATTGTCTCAAGCTTTGCTTTCAAAGTAGTAATTGACTTCTTTTATAACTGCCTGATCACGATTGTGAACGCTAAAAACTCTGCCATTTTTATACACATAAATACACCCTTATGATCTTAAAATAACAATATTTTATCACCCCTTACGTTAACTACTACATCTTTCCCCGAAGCAAAGTTTCACCCAAAGCAAGAACGTCTCCCCATTCCGTGTGACGTCAATTGATAGTGTGACTTCGTCATTATTCATGTGACGTCTTCACATTCGGAAAATATATAATTACCTATCCTTCAGAGAACTTAATTTCATACGGCATAACACTCTCTAAGAACTTGACGCTTTAAAAGATTTTAGCTCGACAGGGTCTTTCGTTTTGTATAAAAAAAACCCGAACTTTTGTGTTGCGTGACATTAAAACAGCGGCCGGACAAAGTTGTCATGTATGTCAATTCTTGGCTTGCAGGTGACGTCATCATTTTGGAAAATCCAAAACAAAAGGGCCAGCAAAGTTGTTATCCTCATTAGGCATAAGAGGTGGTAATTTATATCTGTTAACAACTTTTCAGCTCAGTAGCTTGCTCCGACTGGAAACCAGCGCATTTTGAATTTCAGAACTATGGCAGTGCGTGACACAAAGCTACCAACGCGTTTGTCGAAAAAGATATTCTTATCTCGCGATTTTTAGCCTATTCAGTGGTTCAAGTATTAGGGAAAGTGCTTATCAAAATGCTTCTTTGTTCAGTAAAGATAATCAGTCGCCTAGATAGCCAAAGTAAGTTCCAAATTTGTACACTATTTTCCAGCCGCCATGTTGGTGTCCCACAGAGGCACACCAACGTGGCGGCTCCATACTGGGCTCTGTAAATCTGTGCAAAATAATTCGTCAAACATATGAAGTTTAGGGAAACGCACAGACCTGAAACTTGGAGAAGTGTTTTCTCTATCAATCTCCTATAGCATTACAATACCTTAACTTTATCTACTGAATGGTTTTCGAATTATTTCTTTTTTTATTGCGTGACAGTGAAAGGCAAAAACAGGTGACTTATCCTGTACACATTTGCTAATTTGATGACATATTTATTGTGTTGTGGCGAAGCCCTGGAGTAAAAAAACATTTCGATTTAAAAGCAAAACTCAATGACAGATGTTTCTGTTATTTTACGGCCGCCGTATTAATGTCTCGTGGGCCAGCAACATAGCTTCTCCATAAAAAATGCTCCATAATTTTGAGCAAATATTTCTCCTAATAGCTGAAGGATAAAAAACCGTACAGGACAAATTCTTGACGAGGATGTTCATAAATCAATCATTTATCATATCTCAGGTTCTTGACTTCATTTACTAAATGGCCGCCTTGTTTTTTAGACGGTATGACAGGGAAAAGCACCAACAAGATAATTTTAAATCTATAGTGTCTGATTGTATATTTCCCTACAAAAACTGATACTAATATAAGTTCCAATGACCAGGTTTTTCAAAATACCTTTGTCAATAGTAATAGCATTCGAAAGGAAATGATAACTTTCTATTTTTGTTGTTGTCCTTTTTCATTCTTTCTTGTGCATATATGACTGGATTTATGAAAACGGTGTCAATAATTTGCGCCAAATCACCCATATTTCACTTGATCTCGCAAGTCCTAAAGGCAGCCTCCAAGCCGGGCAAAAGAGCAACAAAATAGATAAAGGAAAGCAATAAAAGGGAGATGAACGAGTGGAGAAAAGAAAACGACTGACTTCCTTTTAAGTTTTTATATCGTTTACTTTGGAGATAATCTCTGGCGAGAAAAAAATTAAAAAAAAAAACGCCTGGACTGGGCGCGAATTTTTTGACACTGTTTTCATAAATCCAGACATATATAACACAATCTTAATTTTCCATCCTGTATTTGATCATGCGAATTCTCGTGTTTTGATATTTTTTTTAATTGTACGTAACTTCTTAATTCAGTAAAAGCTAATAAAAGAGAAACAAAAATTTTCAAGTGTGTAACTACAGTAACTGTTGTTTACTTGTAATTTGTATTTAACTAGTGCGCACAGTGACAAGAAACTGTGCTGGCTAAAAAAAATACCTACAGCCTGCGTACCTGTTACATAAGGTTCATGACTCGGACTTCCGATCACTCTTCCAGAACTTTTAAAATGTCTAATTTAAGCTAAAGGAAGAAGATTTAATAGAACCTTATTTATTTAATTCCAAAATCAGCATGCAAAATCCGACATTTCGGCCTTTCAAAACAAAGGAATCTACTGAAAGCAAATTAAAAATAAAGCTTATAAAGAAATGGGAAGAAAAAAAATTGTTCTCGGTTGGTTCGGCTCATTCATAATTTTACTACATACTAACATTTAAGACCGAGTTTGCGAAAGGACCAGACAGGGGTGATACATGCCATCTCACCAATTTGGATGAAACTTTGCCAGATTGAAGAGACTACCAAACAACTCTAAAAGACAAAGTGGGCCGGCCCTGCGATGTTTCCCTTGAGAGTTAGACCAACCCCCCCCCCCCCCACTGGTCTTTTGCCCCAAATCCTAAAAATTGCATTAAAATAAGCATCAAATTTAGACTCTGCTCCTGGCTACAGAATACAATAAATTTTATTGCCGTTTCACACAAAGAAAGATTAGACCTAGTCTTAGTTTACAACATGAGTTTCAAGTAATTTGAAGCGACAGGTGCCAATCAAGAATTGTCACTGCATAGCTATGTCACGCAGGATTCGGCAATGAGGCAAATTAGCTAAATTTTTGACTCAAATATCACTTAAGTCCAACTTTCTTTTTGAAAACTAATTTTACCAAGGTGAAAAACCACCCTTGGCCTGATGAAATCACGAATAAAATTTTTGGCATCTGTTATTTTTGTTGACAATGGCTCTTCAGATAACGTGGCAAAAGAAAAAGAAAAGGGAGAATTCTAAGGAAGTTGAATATTATAGAATCAATTTATTAGCGTTTTTCCGACGTCAATGACATAAACATTGTCTTTGAATATTTTTTTGTCCATTGAAGGTAACTGAACACAAAATCCCTCGCTATAATCCTTAAAATAACAGTGCATCACGAGCATAACACCTGAATTCTATTCGTAATGATCGAAATATAGGAATGAACTACCGTGATGTTTAGATTCTAAAGCATTGAGGTATTTACCGATAACCTCGGTCGAGATACTAGTGTGTGACACTTTGACTGTCCTCAGATGCGACGGATCGGATGTCTGAGATATATTACATTTCTTCTTTCGAAAACGTTACAAACGAACAAAAACGCGAAACCATTCTTACCTTATAAATATAGATGTATAAGTATGGTGTTCTAAGCTATATCACGTGACTAATTCAAGTGTCACGCATACCCAATTAATCCGATTTACATAGTATATAACCTGCAATAAAGGGATTGCGAATACACTGAACTGCCCGTAACACAGTTCTCTGAAGATGTTTACAACAGAATGTCACTTTACAGGTATATATATTAACTAGCAAGTCAGCAATCGATTGTCAATTTGGTAATTTATTTACCGCTAACCGACCAAGGTCTTCGGCTCTTGTTCCCACGCATTGATGATATTATCGGAAATTCGGGAAAATAATTTGCATGCCTGATGCGGCAAATCAATAATTTAAGGTTTTCTTTAGCTCAGAAGGGAATAGATATTAAGACGGAATCCGCCAGACGTTGGAGTAATAAGTGGACAAAAATCTTGTACCAAGATTATTTACATTGTATTGCAAACTTCTGTAGGGCTCTTTTAATTATCTTCTCAAAACAATTCATTTCTAGCAACACCAAACGTCGAAAACGAATGTTGAACTTCGTATGAAACGCTTAAAAGTTTTGGTGAAATGAAACTGATGATGGAATTTTGCCTGTGTTTCCACAAAATCACTGAACTTTGAAATTTATTTTCTCTCGTTCCCGTGGGAAATTATTTTTCGGTGTTATTTCAGCCAATTATTTATGTATTTAGCTTTAAAAAATGTAAAAATGACTGTAGATATTTAAAATTACTCTGGTACAGATTTTTGTCCACTAAAACCTGAAATTGCTCCATCTTCTATCGGATTTCGTCTTAAATATGTGAGGTCAAGAGTCAGTCTGGGAGGGCAAACAATAATTTCAGCGAAGAATGTGACTCAGGATTGATGAGTTTGTATGCCGAGTGTGAAGTAAGTGTGTAACTGCAAGGTCAAGTGTGCGATGATTGAGCAGGGTTTTAAGAGCAATCTAAATTAAACAACAAGTTATGCCCAGTAAAGCTCGCATTTAACACCTCAATGCGTTAGAATCTAAACATCACGGTAGTTCATTCCTATGTTTCGATCATACGAATAGAATTCAGGTGTTATGCTCGTGATGCACTGTTATTTTAAGGATTATAGCGAGGTATTTTGTGTTCAGTTACCTTCAATGGACAAAAAAATATTCAAAGACAATGTTTACGTCATCCACGTCGAAAAAACGCTAATAAATTGATTCTATAATATTCAACTTCCTTAGATTTCTCCTTTCTCTCTTTGTTAAAACTGGTCTTTTGTCACGTTAACTGAAGAGCCATTGTAACCAAAAACTAACAGATGCCAAAAATTTTATTCGTGATTTCATCAGGCCAAGGGTGGTTCTTAACCTTGGTAAAATTATTTTTCAAAAAGAAAGTTAAACTTCAGTGATATTTGAGTCAAAAATTTAGCTAATTTGCCTCATTGCTGAATCCTGCGTGACATAGCTATGCAGTGACAATTCTTGATTGGCACCTGTCGCTTCAAATTACTTGAAACTCTTGTTGTAAACTAAGATAGCTCTAATCTTTCTTTGTGTCAAATGGCAATAAAATTTATTGTATTCTGTAGCCAGGAGCGGAGTCTAAATTCGATGCTTATTTTAATGCAATTTTGGGGATTTGGGGCAAAAAACCAGGGGGGTGGGGGGGGGGGTGGTCTAATTAACACTTAAGGGAAAAATCGCAGAGCCGGCCCACTTTGTCTTTTAGAGTTGTTTGGTAGTCCCTTCAATCTGGCAAAGTTTCATCCAAATTGGAGAGATGGCATGTATCACCCCTGCCTGGTCCTCTCGCAAACTCGGTATTAAGCCAGAAAAGTAAAGCAAATAAAGCAACACGACGTTTTGACAACTTCGTGTCATCATTTTCAAATGAATAAATTGAAAAATAACGGCAAGGCATATTTATAGAAATTAGGATGCAAGAAATCACTAATTAGCATAGGTCACATAGAAGCATAAGGTAAAAGGTTTCGCGCGATTGGAATCCGTTTGTGTGCTCGGTTTCGGTCTTTTGTTCTTAATCCAAAGCATTTCAAAGATCGAACATTCGTATTTGCCACTGCATTTATTTATGAATTAAGTCATCGGGTATAACAATACTCACCGTTACGTCATCTATTGTCATCACTGTGCCAACCAAAGGTTTATTGGCTGCCTTAAGAAAGGGTTCTTTTGTTCTGTTATTGGCAAAATTTAATTATCTAAAGACTTGCTAGTAAACAGTTAGTATCGCTATTAGGCCAGGCTCGTCCCTGAAATGTTTTCAGATCAAGGAATGCTTTCATGTCATCCTTGCTACTTTGCTAATTATTTGTTTCTTTATATTCTAATTTCTATAAATATGCACTTTGCCGAAGTCGTCGAAACGTCATGTTGCTCCATTTTCGTTAATTTTCTTACTGAAATGTTTTTGGAAAAAAAAAAACTAAACAACACATATTTAGCTACATGACATTGGAACAAAGGACCACAAAAAGTGCGATATTAATACTATGACTACAGTGATGCAATCCGCATTAATCAGCACTTTCGAAGGTATAGTGCAGATCCCCTGTTAGATCATATTTTGTTACATGTAAGTGCCTCTTTGATCAAATTCTCGATATCCATGTTTTACATGTTCGTACACAATATGTCTTCCCTAGATATCTTGCCAAATTTCAATCTATTACTAACATTACAACGCGCGCTTTTTGGATCTTTATTTCCGATAATTTAGCGCCGCCATTAAGTTTCCTTTTTCCAATTCTTCGTTGAGAATTTGAGTAAATGACGTCATATTCTCAAAAATGCTACACTTATTGTTATTATAATTTCAATCTGTGCGGTATTTTTTTAAGAATATGACGTCACTTACTTCAAAATTCAACCAAGAATTGGAACAAGAGAAAAATAATGGCGGCCGTAGAGTTACAGAAATAAAGGTCCAAAAAACCTGCCCTCTATACTTCGCAATAGATCGAAATTTGGCAACATTTCCTGGGAAGACCTACTGTTTACAAAAATGTAAAAAAAAAAATGGACATCGAAAATGTGATCATAGAGGCACTATTGGCCGTTCCGAAATTCAGCAGGGAACCGGGGAGAGTTTCAAATTTTAACAAATCGATACACTGACACCACTACATCAAAGATCATGTTGAGATTGGCCATTTGACCAAGTATGATGCTTTTAGGGTGAATAGAGACCAAGTTATGAACCTTGAAATATGGTTCAAAATCCATACAAACGTCTCTAAATTTGAGACTGCGTCCCCCAAAATCATATAAACTCTTAAAATTTCTATGATTTCCGTGATACTCTTATAAATGGCCAAACACAGTGATTTTTATTTCAGCTTCGTTCAAATAGTAGGTGCATGACGGGATTTTACAGTTGTCACAAAACTGATAAAAGATTTTAACAGTTTATGTGGTTTTGGGTTTTGGGGGATGCTGTCTCGAATTTAGAGACATCTGTATGGATTTTGAACCATATTTCCAGGTCCAAAACTTGGTCTCTATTCACCCTAAAGGCATCATACTTGGTTAAATGACCAGTCTCAACATGATCTTTTATGTGGTGGTGTCAGTTTATCGATTGGTTAAAATTTGAAACACGTCCCAGTTCCCTACTGAATTTCGGAACGGCCTATTAGATCATATTTGTTGTCCTATCCCTTTTACGAAAAAAAGCAAAACTATATCTTCCTTCAGAAATGAAAGAATAGTCGATTATTAGATATGTACAATAGGATATTTATTACATTATGACTTAAGAGTTCACTCATTTTAAAATACAAATGATGCGAAGTTAATTGTCATTAACTCTTTTTAGCTCACATATTGAACTTCCGCTACAAGCTACAATGTATATAAAGGCGTGGAGAGTGTTTAAAAATGTTTCAAAGGACAGTACAAGGACACTAAAAGGTAAGCAGTTCGTTCATCTGTCAAGGAGTTGAGAAACGTTGGAGGGCTACCAATTCATCCTTCTCGATACTATACTTTATAACTGCAACAATGTCAATTTGAAGAAAAATGTTTTTGTTTTCTATCTGGTCAGTTTGAATTTCAGAATATTTGAGTCAGAAGAATACTTATTTGTAGACGTTTGATAATGGCCAACATCTCTTGGTTGGATCCCAGGAGAGGGTATTCCCTGTTATTACTGGTTGTAAGCGGTTTATCGATTCTTTCATCTGCCTCCTGTCAATACTGTAACACTGTAAAAGGTAGGTTTGTTTGAAGGTCTACATGGGATTTGTTTGTGTATAACCGTATCGGCTTGGATATGTCGCGAGTTTGAACGGCTAAATGATAATAAAAGTACCGATATTCTTCCCAAAATTTAACAGATATACATTTACAAACCAGAGGGGAGAATTTTAAAGGAGAACAATCATCGGGTTGAACGGTTTGAAAAGTTAGCCTAAATTTTTCAATGTCATTGTTTGTGATCCGAGTCAATCTTCTCCATCCTTAACCATCCTTGTTCGTTTATGGTTTATTGTTATCTCTTTGGTGTTTTTCTATATTTGTAAAGTTTTATTTTCAGGTTTCTTCAATTTCACGGTAATTCTGTCGATGGTTAAGATAACTTAAAATACTGACCGTGATTGTGCTCCTGTTTAAGATCAGCCTTAGGTAATTCATGTTGATCAATAAAGCGATACTTGTTCACGTCAATTATTTAAACTTTGCTCCTTAACATACATACATACATACATACATACATACATGCATGCATGCATGCATGCATGCATGCATGCATGCATACATACATACATACATAAGACATCCTTCAAGGAACGGCTCTTTTGGGTGTGATATGCAACGAGTAACCAGGAAAATGTACTGATGAAAAAAGCGCTAATGAGCTCACACATTCTGTGTAAAATTTTGAGTGTTTTAAACCCACTTTCCTCGAGAGGTATTCAGTTCACGAGTCTCAAATTCCTTTGGACAGTTAATATTGCCATGTCCTGTCAATATTTAAAACTGATATGAAATTTTTGTCGCATGAAATTGTATCGCTTATGCTAATGAAATTCCTCTTTGGCGCCAAAACGTTGTGACGTTTTTACCTAGCGCGTAAACTGACCTACAGTGCTGTGTATTACCAAAGTGGCACAACAGGCAACGTTTACAACCACAAAACAGCTAGAAACGTCTACATAAAGTTTGTTGTCGAGTAGAGATCTTTTTTCCTTTGTAGTTGGTACACAATTTGGATTTACTTTCACGAAACGACCTGAAAACAAACCTAATTGCTTAACTTTTGCGCACGCGTTAACCTACAATGAATTGCAGGCATAAATTAATTTACCAGCAGAGTTTTAAAATCCGAGCCATTATAACAGAGACAGAAATAGAAATAGTAAGTTAAACTAACCTACTAGTTCCGTATTGTGGAATATATGTCTCATCCTTTTTTCCAAGTTTGTCTGTCTGTGGATCTCGTCTACAACTCAGTTTCTAGCTCGCTCCAGATATTTAAAAACAAAAAGTAAAACTCATGCAATGCTTCAAATATACGGAACTCAAGCTATTTCAAGTGTTTTACCTCTATCTCGTCAAACAGGTGAACCTCAGATTAATGTCTCGTCAACTCCGCCATCCAACAAACTGTCGATTGGCGCAGCCATTAATTTGACGGCCACTGCGTGGCAGACTAATGCACTGGCGAAGAATCCAAGAACAAGACCATATATAATTGAATGGTTTGATCCACAAGATAAACGAATTGGAAGGCAATGCCGGGCTGGATGGCCACCAGCTAGACTTATGAATTGCACATTAGAGCTTGGTGCCTTGACGGACGGAAATCTTGGTAACTACACTTGCAGAGCAAGTAATGGTTACAATTACTGCAGCACTAAAAAAATTCAAATTGCTCTTCAAGGTAAGGGAAAAAAGCCTGAAGGATCAATTGCAAAAAGTCATCTTATGGAGCACGAGTGTGTGTCCATTGAGTTACGGGTGAACTCTTGTACCTTGATTAAGATTGCGCGAATTTACTGATTATGCCAAAAAATATACACCAAGTGATGAGCAGCCCGTCTTCAATTCCGATAAATCTGTCGTGATTTACGTTGGACATGTAAAGATTCCCTGTGCGAGAACCCTACATTACTTCATTATATTTAACAATTAGATTGGGAGCTCAGGATTCTATCCCGTGATACTTTTTATGAATCAACTAGTCGTTCAAAACTTTGATGTTATCCTCCTCACAGGCACTTCAAAAACGCAAAAATGCGGGCGTCAATTTGTTAAATAGGTAGCGAGTAGCGTAGCCAATCAGATAATGCCATTTGCGATAGAAAGTTGGTAGATCCATATTTCTATAACATCACTGGGATTATGCTTCTGCATGTTTCTTTATAACAAGAGCTGCTTAAGTTATAATAACATTTCTTCTTCTTCTTCTTAGAATCCCAAGGGCACAAGTCGTTCACTAATGATCCCTTGAACCAGAGTACGATTACTCAAGATGTGGGCAATACAGCATGAATATATTTTATATATATTTTCGACGATTGCTTTTTCTATTCTTTCGTAATTTTTCATTCTTTATTAATTTTTTGTGCCTACAAACTAATAATTGAAAGTCTTGAAACACTTGGTAACATCTTATTGGTTTTCATTACAACAATTAACATTAAGTCAACTGATTTCATGATTTAGATGGAACACTTAGTCTATTGGGGCGACCAATAAAAACACTCACTAATAATTCATGGAGAGAAAATTAATGTTTAGTGAATGTCTGTATATCTGATGCAACACGACTACACGTTTACATCCAATCTTCTCGGTTAAAATATACCAAAATCCCAAGTTTAGTGTAATAAAAAAAGGTCTACATAAAAAGTGTTTTAAGCCGTAAGTGTTGAATCACTATTCACAAACTCTCGGCTGCGCCTCGAGTTTGTAAATAGTGAGCAACACTGCCGCTCATGTTGTATACATTACTTAGAAATTGTTGTAATAAGAGTATTTTTATCGTTATATAATTCAGCAATCGTTGAATAACGTAGTTGCAATCATTACTGCAGTAAGTCACTTACTTACTTAGCACTTAGATCTCTCCGCGCCAGGAGGCGCATAAGGCCGCAACCCTCGTCTTCCAACCCACTCTGTCTTCCGCTATGACTTTGACTTCTCTCCAGCTGTTCCACCCTTCACTCTTTCGCTCATTTTCCACGGTTCGTCTCCACGTGGTCTTTGGTCGACCTACTGCCCGTTTCCCTTCTGGTTGCCACCCTAACGCTACCCTGCAGTTGTCGGTTGCATCTTTTCTCAAGACGTGCCCGATCCAGTTCCAGCGCCTCCTGCGGATCTCATCACTGGTCTTATTTATTCCTGCAATATCCCCTATCCTCTCGTTGCTCACTCTCTGTGGCCACCGAATTCCGAGGATTCGTCTGAGGCACACAAACTGGAATGCGTCCATCTTCTTTTCCTCCACCTTTGTCATTTTCCATGCCTCGCATCCGTAGAGTAGTACTGGGCGTACTAGCGTCTTGAACAGCTTGATATTCGTTTGGCGTCCTATACTCCGTAACCTCCATATCTTGGTTAGGTTATAGAACGCCCTTCTTGCTTTATTTAGTCGGTTCCTAATATCTTCAGTTCCACCACCATCTTTCCTGACCGTTGCTCCGAGGTATACGAATTCTTCCACTTCTTCGACTTCATCTTCTCCAATCTTGACCCTGTCCTGCCGTCTTGCATTCGATCTCATCATCTTGCATTTTGCCGCATTGAGCTTCAGTCCTACACGCCCAGCGTTCTCCACCAATCGATCCGTCTTGCTCTGTATATGCTCGTACTTCGATGAGATCAGAGCAATATCGTCTGCGAGGTCAAGGTCTTCTAATACGCTGGTGAAGTTCCATCGTATTCCATTCTTATGCCCGTGTGTCGTCTTTCTCATCACCCAATCTATTGCTATGAGGAAGAGAAATCCTGACACAACACACCCTTGCTTGACTCCCGTCGTGATCTTGATCCACCTCGTCTGTTCCCCGTCATCCATTACCGTACACTCAAAATCCTCATACATGATTTTAACCATCTTCACCAGCTTTTAAGGTATGCCGTACGACTTCATGATCTTCCACAAGCTTTCTCTATGGATCGAATCAAAGGCCTTCTCGAAGTCAATGAAGTGTGTGTACAGCGTCGCTCTCCACTCATTCACCTGCTCCATGATGTTGCGGAGAACGAAGATCTGCTCCACTGTGCTCCTATTCCTACGGAATCCCGCCTGTTCCTTTCTGAGGGCCTCATCCACTCCCCGTTGGATCCGATCGATTATGATTCGGCCCATGATTTTGCTCATTACTGGCAGCAGTGTCACTCCTCTCCAGTTTTTACATTCGCTCAAGTCCCCTTTCTTTGGTAGTTTGACGATGATGCCTTTTTTCCAGTTCTCTGGTATTCTCTCTTCGTTCCATATCTTCCTGTATAGTCTTGTCAGTTCTTGTACTGCTGTGTCGCCGCTTGCTTTCAGCAACTCTGCGGGTATTTCGTCCATTCCAGGTGCCTTTCCACTTTTCGTCTTCCTTAGGGCTTGTCTGACTTCATCTTCCCTGATCTCTGCTGTGTCCATCTCCCTCATCTCCTCTGCCTCTGTCTCCACATCTGTTACAGGGTTCGAAGGCGCCTTCCTCACAAGCACTTCTTCAAAGTGCTCCGCCCATCTCTCAAGTCTCACCTCCTTGTCCTTGATTACTTCTCCATGCTTATCCTTTACGGCAGCGGCTTGTCTCATCTTCTTATTAGTTAGTCTTCTTGCCGCCTGGTACAGCTCTCTTGTGCGTCCTTTCTCAGCAGATCTCTCAGCTTCCTTAGCGATCTCTTCTGTCCAGTGTCTCTTGTCCTCTCTTGCCCTGCGCTTCACTTCTCTGTCCTTCAGCCTGTACTCTATGCGCAGCCTTCCTTTGACACGCTCTGATCTGGTACTGTCAATTTTATTTCCTATCTGCCTCCTTTCCTCTATTGCCCTCCATGTGTCATCCCTCAACCATTGCTTGCTCCTTTTCTTCACCCTTCCCAACACCTTATCTGCAGTCTCTGTGTACACTTTCTCTATCTGGCTGCAGTCGTCATTCACGTCCTCTTCTACTTCTAGTGCTTCGAACCTGTTGCTTAACTCGATGTTGAACCTCTCTTTAAACATCGCACTATCCAGCTTTTGTGTGTCAAACCTGGCTTTGATCTTCCTATTTGGATCTTTGTGGAGCTTCATCTGTAGTTTCGTTACTACGAGGTAGTGGTCACTAGCTGCATCTGCTCCTCGCTGTACTCTAGTGTCAGTGACTGACGTCCTCCATGTTCTCCTTATCATGATGTGGTCTATCTGGTTCCTTGTTTGCCCGTCAGGGGAGACCCACGTGGCCTTGTGTATGTCCTTATGGGGGAAGCATGTTCCGGTGATGACAAGGCCGTTAATGGAGCAGTACTCGCACAGCCTCTCTCCATTATCGTTCCTGCTCCCTAACCCATGTCTCCCTATAACCTCCTCCATCTCGCTGTTATCGTCTCCCACCTTTGCATTCATATCACCCATGACGATCACAATGTCATTTTTGTTGCACCTGTCCGTTGTTGTCTGTAATTGGTGATAAAAGTCATCTTTCTCTTCTGGTGTGGCATCGTTTGTTGGCGCATACCCTTGGATGATGGTGATCTTCTTAAATCGTGAATAGAACCTTGCGCTGATCACTCTGCTGCTTACAGGCATCCATTCCATTAAGCTTCTCTGCGCCTCCTGTGATATCATTAATGCCACACCTTTTTGGTGTCCTTCCTCCTCTCCAGCGTACAACAAGGTGCTGCCGTTAGCGAGAGTGACCCGTCCAGCCCCTGTCCATCTTGTCTCGCTGATCCCCAGCACGTCTAGTTGGTATCTATCCATCTCTCTCGCCACCTGTGTGGCTTTACCTGCTATATACATCGTGCGTACATTCCAGCACCCAATCCGGGTAACTGACTTTGGCGTCGCCATTGACCTCATCGGTCGCTGAGCTTCCCGTAGGCTTTTACCCAGTGACGTCCTGGTGCTTCCGGCTGGTTGTCCGTCAGCAGCCACGGCTTCGCCATCATTGATTCGAATCTGATGAGTTGCGGTTTCTGTAATCGGTTGTTTTTTCCCGAGAACAGGTGATTGGCCTCTAGCTCAACCCCCAACCTGGAGGACCAGGGGATCACACTTCGTCTGGTCTCTACCCTTCGACCTGTTCGGCATGGGTGACCCTACCAGGAGTACAAGACTCCAGTCGACATAGCTCTAGGGTCATTGAGACACACAAACCACCCCAGTAAGGCGGTAAGGCGAAAGACATTAATTAATAGCGGTACACGAGTAAATTTATTGTATGCACACTTTTCAGGACTACTACAAATTAAATACAATTTCATTGTTACATTGATATATTTTGGAATGTTTTAGTTGTTAACTTAACAATTCGAATTAAGGAAAAAAAGGAAATTTATTACCATAATAAATGAATTTATGCTGCTTGATTCATATCAGTCCCAGCTCCCGGCAGAGGGATTTCCGTTATCCGGGACATTAGATCTACCGGTACGTACTTAACAAGACGAGGCCCGGTGAAAGGCCTCTTTTGCTGCAAGCGCACATCAGGAGAACAAGCTCTTAACCAGCTACACTAAAGTCGAGTGATTCGACCCCCGAAAAAAGTTAAGTATAACCATCCCCTTTTTCTGTTTTTAGTATGGAAGGGAAAGATTGTCGCGACCTGGCAGAGCGTTCTCTCCCAAGGTCATTGATACTCGACCACTCGTTTGTACGAAGGATGAAAGCTTTTCTAAAAAATAATGCTGGGAGCAGCTCGTTCAACGAGCACTTTGATTTAGAGAACTCATGCCTAGTCAAGCTGAGAGGGAACGGTGGCCGCACAGTTGAAAGACTAATGCGCTACGACCTCAGCGCTACAAGAGCCATAAAACCAGACATTTTAGTCCTGGAGATAGGGTCTAACGATCTGTGCGACCCCTCGGCAGACCCTGAGATACTAGGTGAAACAATCACTGCATTCGCGGACGTGTTGCGCCATGAGATCCACCACAAATTCACGGTTATATGCCAAGTGAATCCATGGAGGAATCCCCCCTTTCCGAATTACAATCGGGGAGTCAAAAAGCTAAACAAGTGCCTGCAGGAGACGTTGGCAGGTTCTAGCGTTGTAAAATTTTGGCGCCATCGAGGGCTCAATCAGCCCACGAGGGGCATTTGTGTTCGTGATGGAATTCACCTTAACAAGCAGGGACACAGTGCTCTCTACCGCAGCTATCGGGGCGCATTGCTTTATTCACTAACACTGGAAAAGTTGACAATTTCCATGGACATGTCAATTTTAATTTACAGTATGTAAATCTTGATTTACATTGTTTGTAAATTTCAATTTACATGTTGGGGTATTGTAAAATAAATTTACAGAAAATTTACAGCTTTTAATACAGCATGTAAATGTTCTGTAAATGGCGATTTACATTGTCTGTTTGGACAAAGATTATTTGAAGAACATGTAAAAAACCTGTAAAATATTTTAAGCACTTTTACAGTATCTTCTGTTGTAAAAAAACATGTAAATTGCTCTACTGAACCGTATAAAAATTTGTAAATAATTCAACCGAATGCTATAAAAATTCTGGAAATGTCATGTTTGTA
>JAHPZR010005258.1:42500-46748 GCA_019787425.1 Platygyra sinensis
CTGATGGCATGTGAACTCAAAACTTAACGCCATACAACCTTATTCCTTGTACTTTCATCCACTGCCGAGCCAAAGGAATCGGCTCGTTTGGTGAATCGTTAAAAGTGGCCTTGCATTCTAGCTTACATGTGTGCACCTTATATGACCCATCTTGATGCATGTTATTGTAAGGTTTCGTTGCCCTCTGATGTGAATGGTAGTAAGATAAAATGATTGTACAATGTTCAGCAGAGACATTTTTTTTATGCTAGTGTAAAAAAAATTACAGCTATCTACATGTCCATGCAAATGACAGTATGCTGTTGTAATCGACTGTACAGGCACATTGCACCCAATGATACTGATATTGATATAACATTTTGTGGAATTTTCTTTCACCAAAAAAAGCTAACATACTTTATAAAGAGGTAAACATGTACCTCAAACTGTCACGAAAGCTACCCAGGGCTTGGAAAAAAAAGGAGTAGCATGCTCAGGCAGGAAAATCTATTGGTCTTGGACAATGCAGAATAGTCAATCAATAATATTTGATAAATAAACAAATTATAGCCTTCAGCTGGTGCAAAATTTTTCTGGGATATTTGGCCATGGACTTTATCTGTTCCAACAAGTAAACAGACAATTGAAAGACACAAAATAACATCAAAACATGTTAAGTAGCTTGAGATTTCCAGTTAATTTTCAACCATTAGTTATCCTAAGAAGTTTAAAAAGCCTTCGAAGATTCATCATTAATATCTGAAAACATAAATTGTTTTTATCTGATATGACTGAAATGAAGTTTGATCTGTCTCTTGAATAAAGTTGCCCAGCACATGACCAAAATCAACCCAGGCAGATGTCCTGTGCAGTACAAAAGTTATTAGTTATTATTCCATGTCAAATTCCGTATGCGTATTCACATGCTATGTGTTTCTTTGATGACTTAACTTGACTACCAAATATAAGTCAAGCTTATACCGGTAATATTCTCGAATCCAGCTTATCGTAGTCAACTGTATTGTAATTTAACCCATTGGCTCCCATGCCGGCCGTAACCAACTGTGCGAAAACCGATCCCCAATTTCCCATGCCAGCCGTAACCGGCCATAAAAAGGCATGCAAGGACAATCACCTCTCCTACCCCCACTGAAGATATTTTGGTCCTCCTATTGTTCTATTGTTGTTAAGGACAAATAAACCAATAAGAATGGACCTTCTGAGCATATTTTTAGAGGATTTTTAGGGGCAATGCAGAATGGTCAATCAATAATATTTGATAAACAAACAAATTATAGCCTTCAGCTGGTGTAAAATTTTGCTGGGATATTTGTCCATGGACTTTATCTGTTCCAACAAGTAAACAGACACTTGACAGACATGAAATAACATCAAAACATGTTAAGTAGCTTGAGATTTCCAGCTAATTTTCAACCATTAGTTATCCTTTAAGTTTAAAAAGCCTTCGAAGATTCATCATTAATATCTGAAAACATAAATTGTTTTTATCTGATATGACTGAAATGAAGTTTGATCTGTCTCTTGAATAAAGTTGCCTAGCACGTGACCAAAATCAACCCAGGCAGACTTCCTGTGCTGTACAAAAGTTATTAGTTATTATTTCATGTCTAATTCCTTATGCATATTCACATGCTATGTGTTTCTTTGATGACTTAACTTGACTACCAAATATAAGTCAAGCTTACACCGGTAATATTCTTGAATCTAGCATATCGTAGTCAACTGTATTGTAATTTAAGCTGAATATTCAAAAGAATACAAGTTAGTATATTGCATTTTGTTTTGCAAAAAAAAATGAATCAGAAAGGTTTCTTGCTGCAATAAAAATTCATACACACACATGAAATTTCGTGCAAATGCATGTAAATCCCCTGGAACAGTAAATTTTACATGTGTGTGATTACATGCACCTTACACTCGGCCTATATGCACTGTCCATGAATACAACACAAACATTTTACGTATGTGTAGGTAGTACAATCCATTTGGCTGCTACCATAATGCCCACGGACAACTATTTGAGCATATTTTTGTGCCAAATTGAGACTATTGTGTTTATTATCCTTCAAATATTTTTTTTTGTAACATGCACGGTTTTGAAAATTAGGAAATATCACTTGGACGTTTCCTAGTTTGAGCTTGGGAACATTCAATCATGTGATTGTAGAAGAATCACATAAGAGTGAAAGTATTTGATGAATTATAATCATCAGTGGAAATTATTATTACTTAATAGCCCTTTTCACAGTTAATTTTTCTCATTTGAATTATGACCCCACAAGCTTGTAGCTTTAATTTTAATCGTGTTTAAATAAAGGTCATACATATATACATACATACATACATACATACATACCTACAAATGCCTCATTGTGGGTACTATACCTCGAGATCTACACTATAAGGACAATGCCTTCTAAAGTGGAGACTGAAAAATTGTTGGGGGCATCTTGATGTGCTTCTGCTGATCATCGAAAACACTCATTAAAATTAAATAATTTCTCACTCTGGCACTATGAGGACCTACACACTTGTTATTATGGGGACTCCAAGAAAACGTACAAATGGCCATTTGTAGGGACTCGAACTTAAGGTTTACTGTGTGAGGACCGGAAAAATGGGGCATGTTTAAAACACAAAATGGAAAAATATAGAACGGACCGCAAATTAGAAGTTAGTGAATAGTTACTGAGCTTATTAGGCATAATTAGGCCTATTCTTGTCCCGTAAGATGCTATCATGCCAGTCTATCCCTTTTACAAAACCCGTGAAATAAGTATTAGTCCATTGTTTACTTTTGTGTAGTTGGCGATGAAAGCATCCATACCTGTAAATGCTGTTCAGGCTTTGGTCCTGCGCTTCCGATCAAGTGATGGTTTTCAGGTGCAAATTCGAATCCGGCATGCCACTGAACAAAAACAAAAAGCGAACGATTGATTGAGCGAATGACATTTCTATCCATATCCCACTGCTACAACTCATTTATGCGTGGATCGCCTAATAACGTCATACTAGTAACCGAAACTGGACGCTCTTAGCCGGTTTAAGTTGGTTGTGTGAAATGACAATAAAGTAAAACACAGCCGTTACAGACTTTATAAACGCCTTTATTCAACTGATGAACCTCAAACCAACGAGAAATCACCGACACTTAACATCTGTCACGAACATTCTTTGACTCAAAGCGAAACTACCTTTTACTTCAACCCTAACAATCTTAAAAGCATAATGATAAACTAGCTTAAAGTACAGTGCGTGCCACTGTTGTAGCCAGAGAAAATGTCCAATATCTTTAGCCTCTTTGAAGCTTCTGCGGTGACTTGTTAAGAATTAGATACGAATTTTTAACTCTCTCACAACTTGAAATTTGAGAAACGTTGCACTCTACTTTCAGCTAATGAAGAGGTGTCAGCCTGATCATTCTTTTTAAGTGAAAAGGTATAGGACATTGGAAGGGCATTTTGCCGAAGACTGATATCGAATAGTTGAAAGTTCATTCACGAACTTCTTTCTCGGAGCACTTTGATCGCAGAAGGAAAGACGGATCAACACTTCGCTTTGGTCTTTGAAATTCGATTCACCGTCTCAGCAATGTACCTTAATTTTACAATAAAAGATTAGTTTTGAATCAAACTCTGGCTTCACTTCAGTTCAAATGTCCAAGTCTAACCTAGAGTAGCCTAGTCTTGAGTACACCTCGTTTTATTTGGCTGAGCCGGTAGCACGCACAGTACCTTAGGTGTACTACACTTACATAAGCTCTCTCTCACTGACAAAATGTCAATTTTCTCAAAATTAAGGTTATGCCTTAAAACAATTTTCATGAGAGAAAAGCACCATATTGGCTGAAACGGCTTCATAACACAAGGAAGAACTACAATAACTTTAAAGTCTGGTTTACACAAGCTAACGAAGCAGAAGCAATCTCGTACTTCGAGTCTTTGTTCCTTACTGGGCAAGTTTGAACAAACGAGCAACTCTTAAAAGATCCGTCAGGCTAACTTTTTCATTGGTTTTAAAACAATACAAACGACCGGAAGTTAAACGGGACTCCGACACCAAGCCACAAAAAAAGGGGTAAACTTGAAGCATGCGCATTTCAACCGCAACCCCGATGTTTTCGGACTTCCGTATCATAACTTTCAAGAGGCGGCCCTTTTTCCGACCGCTGGTCAATTAGAACGAAGAATCTGGGTACGAGATTGTAGCAGAGGGGTAAGGGGCAATCCTTTTCTAGTGCAAATCAAA
>JAHPZR010005259.1:0-5000 GCA_019787425.1 Platygyra sinensis
AATAATAACCACTCAATTCAGCTTATACTACGTTGCAAAACACACGAACACAAAAAATTGGCGAAAATGGGAAAGCTAAACCTGCGCCTTACTGACAGTTAACTTTAAAATATTCATTTACCTGCCTACATTTTGGTAGCAATGAGTTTGATAAAAAGCAGCCTTCTGCCCGTATTCAGATCGAGAGATAAGAGAAAAACTTTACCGGCCGCCTCGTCTCATCTATAAGCTCTGGGTGGTTCCCAAGAGACCGTTTCAAAACTGTCGTCCTCCAGGTACGCCAAGCTCAAAAAGGGAGTATGTAGAACACGGGACGAGGCAAATTGAAACTGTACCCATGAGTGAAAAATTTGTCTGTAAATGGTTTTCATTATTCATATTTCCACCGCTTCATCAATTGATGGCCTCAAGTGACTTTTGATGTTATGTGCAATTCTCCTTATGTTTTGTAAAGGAATACAAGGCAATTTGCAAGGAGAATCTAGCACTTTATCAGAAGTCAATTAGGGCTTTCATCCTGGCACCCCTTCGATTATAGAGGTCTCTCTTTTATGATCATCAACACAATAACAAAAACAGAAAGATCTTAAAAAATCATTTGGTGCTTTACAGCTTTCTTTGAAATAATCACTTCTGCTAAACCAAGTTTGGCACCTTTTGCCTTACGGTCAGGCTTTTAGGCAGGATTTGAAAAGTGGCCGTCCAAAATATGCTATAGGCCAAGGGCATGCTCAAATGAAAAATTCATTAGGCAATATATGAAAAATAAAATGATCTTCTTCAACAAGTGGCTGTCCATAGGACGCCTGGATGCCCATCTGGCTAAAAGCCTGCTTAAGGTGACAGTGATCTGGAAAGCTGCAGTGCAGTGCAGTGTAGATGGAAGACTTATATGAATTTCAGTTATAATAATGATTGTAAATATTTTAAGTAAAATGTGAATAGGCCTTTTAAATTTTAGATTTTTGCTTTTTTTTTTCATTTGGGGATACTCGTTTAAATATAGGGTTAACCTCACAATTTCCCCTTTTACATGTAAGAAGTGTTTTTATTAATTTTTTGTACATTCTTGAATAAAGTACTGTACTGTATTGTGTTGTAGTGTATTTTAGTATAATTTTACTGTAGTCTAATGTGAAACTGTGAATTTGATTGGCTGTATTACCGTTTTCTATCTGCTGATAGTAAACGGTTGCACACGTGATTGTACATGTGATCCTTTTTCTACATGCATCAGTACACAGCGCACGCCACGTATGAACCTGATGTGACATAATAAAACAGTTCTTTTCTACCCGTTACTTGACTTTTTTTTTCTTTTTTTGCAATGAGACTATGGTAAATTTATACTAAAACATTTAGACTACTCGCCCTTGTTTTCTACAAGCAGATAGTCAACGAGGGCTCGTAGTCTAATTGTTAAGTATTGTATAGTGTCAGTGTGTTTACCAAGTTGAGTTAGATCCTGATTTACAGAAAATTGCCAGTAAAGATATTTGGGATGAAGTCGATTAAGCGCTGGGATGAAAATGTTTATATTTGTCAATTTTTTTTATCAATCGATAACACTTGTTAGCGTATACTAAAACAGTGGATAGCATTGAAGGCACCCTCTGATTGGCTAGTCAAACTCTGAATATCCTTTGCTATTTACCTCTGAGCAACTCAGGAAAAAAATGGTGTCCTGGCTTGTGTCCGTGACAAGTTAAGAAATTATCCAAATTAATTATTTGTGGTCATATTATCTCACTGTTTTAGCATATACTAAGACAACTATTCACCTCAGCGAATAAACTCTTTGCAGCTTGGTGAAAATCCCCTGCCAGTCACCTCCACTTCGGTGAATAGCTGTTATTAATATTCCTGAAGGCAGTAAATTTGTTATCGATTGTTAGCAATTTTTGTCAATCAATAGCGATCAATATAAACATTTTCTGTGAGTTCGAGTTCTGAGTTTCTATGCTACGTCTGACTGAACCAAGAGCCTTCATTCTCAAGAGTTCTGGTAAACATAGCGATACTCACTGTTACATCACCTATTGTCATTAATGTGCCAAACAGAGGTTTATTGGTTGTCGAAAAAAAGGATTCTTTTGTTCTGTGGCTGGCAAAATTTAAATATAAAAAACTTGTTTGTAAACAGTGAGTATCGCTATACCCTCTCAAAGCTCCGCCCAAGCATCGTCTGCTCTTTGCAAAGTCCTGTAGTGATGTGTGTTAGATGGTTCTCACTGTTCATCAACAACATTATTAGAACTGCAGGGCTCCACAACATTACACAGTTGTTCTGTCCTTTTTCTAATAACATTTTCGTGGTGATAGCTAACTTACAATTCAGCTCTCAAGCGCTTTTTTCGCCTGGGAAAATAATAAGCCTCAATTCAGCTTACTACGTGCAAAAACACGAACAAAAAGTTGCGAAATGGAAAGCTACCTGAGCATACTGACAGTACTTCAAATATTCATTACCTGCTACATTTTGTAGCAATGAGTTTAAAAGCAGCATTTGCCAGTATCAGATCGAGAGATAAGAGAAAAACTTACCGGCCCATCGTCTCATCCATAGCTCAGGAGTGGTTCCAAGAGACCTTTGAAACTGTCGTCTCCAGGTACGAGCTCAAAAAGTAGTAATTGCAAACACGACGAGGCAAATGAAAACTGACCCATGATTGAAAAAATTTGTCTGTAATGGTTTCATATCAATTTCACCTTCATCAATTGATGGCCTCAAGTGACTTTTGATGTTATGTGCAATTCTCCTTATGTTTTGTAAAGGAATACAAGGCAATTTGCAAGGAGAATCTAGCACTTTATCAGAAGTCAATTAGGGCTTTTATCCTGGCACCCCTTCGATTATAGAGGTCTCACTTTTACGATCATCAGCACAATAACAAAAACAGAAAGATCTTAAAAATCATTTGGTGCTTTACAGCTTTCTTTGAAATAATCACTTCTGCTAAACCAAGTTTGGCACCTTTTGCCTTAAGGTCAGGCTTTTAGGCAGGATTTGAAAAGTGGCCGTCCAAAATATGCTATAGGGCATGCTCAAATGAAAAATTCATTAGGCAATATATGAAAAATAAAATGATCTTCTTCAATAAGTGGCCGTCCATAGGACGCCTGGATGCCCATCTGGCTAAAAGCCTGCTTAAGGTGACAGTGATCTGGAAAGCTGCAGTGCAGTGCAGTGTAGATGGAAGACTTATATGAATTTCAGTTATTATAATAATGATTGTAAATATTTTAAGTAAAATGTGAATAGGCTTTTCAAATTTTAGATTTTTGTTTTTTTCATTCGGGGATACTCATTTAAATATAGGGTTAACCTCACAATTTCCCCTTTTACATGTAAGAGGTGTTTTTATTATTTTTTTGTACATTCTTGAATAAAGTACTACTGTATTGTGTTGTATTGTATTTTAGTATAATTTTACTGTAGTCTATTGTGAAACTGTGAATTTGATTGGCTGTTTTACCATTTTCTATCTGCTGATAGAAAACAGTTGCACACATGATTGTACATGTGATCCTTTTTCTACATGCATCAGTACACAGCGCATGCCACGTTTGAACCTGATGTGACATAATGAAAACAGTTCTTTTCTACCTGTTACTTGACATTTTTTTTCTTTTTTTTGCAATGAGACTACGGTAAATTTATACTAATTAAAAATTTAGACTACTCGCCCTTGTTTTGTACAAGCAAGATAGTCAACGAGGGCTCGTAGTCTAATTGTTAAGTATTGTATAGTGTCAGAGTGTTTACCAAGTTGGGTTAGATTCTGATTTAGAGAAAATTGCCAGTAAAGATATTTGGGATGAAGTCGATTAAGCGCTGGGATGAAAATGTTTGTTGTCAATATTTTGATCAATCGATAACACTTGTTGGCGTATACTAAAACAGTGGATAGCATTGAAGACACGCTCTGATTGGCTAGTCAAACTCTGAATATCCTTTGCTATTTACCTCTGAGCAACTCGGGAAAAAATGGTGTCCTGGCTTGCGTCTGTGCAAAGTTAAGAAATTATCCAAATTAATTATTTGTGGTCATATTATCTCACTGTTTTAGTATATACTAAGACAACTATTCACCTCAGCGAATAAACTCTTTGTAGCTTGGTGAAAATCCCCTGCCAGCCACCTCCACTTCGGTGAATACATGTAGCTGTTCAATATTCCTGAAGGCAGTAAATTTGTTATCGATTGTTAGCAATTGTTGTCAATCAATAGCGATCAATATAAACATTTTCCGTGAGTTCGGTCTGAGTTTCTATGCTACGTCTGACTGAATCAAGAGCCTTCATTCTCAAGAGTTGTGGTAAACATAGCAATACTCACTGTTACATCACCTATTGTCATTAATGTGCCAACCAGAGGTTGATTGGCTGTCGAAACAAAGGATTCTTTTGTTCTGTGGTTAGCAAAATTTAAATATAAAAAAACTTGTTTCTAACAGTGAGTATCGCTATACCCTCTCAAAGCTCTGCCCAAGCATCGTCTGCTCTTTGCAAAGTCCTGTAGTGATGTGTGTTAGATGGTTCTCACTGTTCAGCAACAACATCATTATTAGAACTGCAGGGCTCCACAACATTACACAGTTGTTCTGTCCTTTTTCTAATAACATTTTCGTGGTGATAGCTAACTTACAATTCAGCTCTCAAGCGCTTTTTTCGCCTGGGAAAATAATAAGCCTCAATTCAGCTTACTACGTGCAAAAAACACGAACAAAAAATGGCGAAATGGAAAGCTACCTGAGCTTACTGACAGTACTTTAAATATTCATTACCTGCTACATTTTGTAGCAATGAGTTTAAAAGCAGCATTTGCCAGTATCAGATCGAGAGATAAGAGAAAAACTTACCGGCCCTCGTCTCATCTATAGCTCAGGAGTGGTTCCAAGAGACCTTTAAAACTGTCGTCTCCAGGTACAAGCTCAAAAAAGTAGTATGTAAACACGACGAGGCAAATGAAAACTGACCCATGATTGAAAAAATTTGTC
>JAHPZR010005259.1:7500-17500 GCA_019787425.1 Platygyra sinensis
CCCGCGCTTCTCGGAAGCCATTAGAGTGCTTAACTCTGATTGGCTTAGTGATTCTATCATGAACGGTGATTGGTTATATTTTTCACATGTGAAGAACGCTATACGCAAACCTGATTGGACGTATCGCTTTTTTCACCGGTGAAATATAGCACATATAGAATTCTATTTGCAAGGTTTATTGCCTAAAATTCTCGCTATATATACAATAAATACTAAGACAACTATTCACCTCAGCGAATAAACTCTTTGCAGCTTGGTGAAAATTTCGTGCCAGCCACCTCCACTTCGGTGAATAGCTGTTAAATATTCCTGAAGGCAGTAATTTTGTTATCGATTGTTAGCAATTTTTGTCAATCAATAGCGATCAATATAAACATTTTCTGTGAGTTCGGTCTGAGTTTCTATGCTACGTCTGACTGAACCGAGAGCCTTCATTCTCAAGAGTTCTGGTAAACATAGCGATACTCTTTGTTACATCACCCATTGTCATTAACGTGCCAACCAGACGTTTATTGGCTGTCGAAACAAAGGATTCTTTTGTTCTGTGGTTGGCAAAATTTAAATATAAAAAACTTGTTTGTAAACAGTGAGTATCACTATACCTTCTCAAAGCTCTGCCCAAGCATCCTCTGCTCTTTGCAAAGTCCTGTACTGATGTCTGTTAGATGGTTCTCACTGTTCATCAACAACAACATTATTAGAACTGCAGGGCTCCACAGCATTGCACAGTTGTTCTGTCCTTTTTCTAATAACATTTTCGTGGTGATAGCTAACTTACAATTCAGCTCTCAAGCGCTTTTTTCGCCTGGGGAAATAATAAGCCTCAATTCAGCTTACTACGTGCAAAAACACGAACAAAAAATTGCGAAATTGAAAGCTACCTGAGCTTACTGACAGTACTTCAAATATTCATTACCTGCTACATTTTGTAGCAATGAGTTTAAAAGCAGCATTTACCAGTATCAGATCGAGAGATAAGAGAAAAACTTACCGGCCCATCGTCTCATCCATAGCTCAGGAGTGGTTCCAAGAGACCTTTAAAACTGTCGTCTCCAGGTACAAGCTCAAAAAGTAATATGCAAACACGACGAGACAAATGAAACTGACGAGCCAAATTATACAATCTAATAGCTAACAATTCTTACTCGACCCGAAGATGTAGATACTATCGCATTTACCTGAGAAATAAACAAAAATTAAACAAAAATAGCCATATAAGTACTTAACTTGCAACTAAATTTTAACTGTTTAAAAGGTAAAGATATTATAAAATCGAAAATAATTAAAGCTTGGGGCCTTGTTCGTTCGGTTCCACGACTTTTCTCAACTTTTGTTCGGTAAATTCGCTCTGGTACGAATCTGTTTTCGTTTAAAGAATATCACAGTTTTCCAATCAATTGGCTATCCAAGCGCTGATCCAAGCCATTCTTGCTAAAAGTGTCGTACTGCACGTTAGTATTCATAGTCATCCATACTCGGTCCTCCACAGTCGTACTATAGTACGTATGACAGCGGCCGCTGCCCAGTAATTTGGATGTCATTTTTACGGGTGATGCCCAGTACTAATCGCGTGAATCGGGTGTAAACATTCGTAAACAGTAGCTTTTTTGACACACAATAGCCGCACCATGGTGTTCGTAAGGAAATTTGACCTGTATTATGCCTCCTGTTCTTGCTAAGGCACAGCGAGTGAACACCAGGCGAGTGAACACCAGACGAGTGAACGAAGCTATTGTTTCTAGGCTTCACTAGTTTTGTACCAGCAGAGGAGTTGCTATACAGTTGCCGTTCGTTCGTCCTCAGATCTTTGATTCCCTTTGGAACATCAAATAAGCTTACGACTTTTACGTCGCAAATGAAGGTAAAGAATGCACGAGAAGTGATTTCTATCCAGCATTCAGATTATGAGCTCGAGATTTCTAATGCGTGATCGTTGACAAGGGCGCCGAGTCTTATCATGATCACGCGAAGAAATCGAGAGCGAATTTCTAGTTTTCGTGGACAGGCACGCCGCGCAGTATTCTAAAAGCCTAATTCTGCCCCTTTTATCGTTAATTATTTGTCTTTCTGTGTTACGTATGGTAGTCTGTGTTTGCAATTTGCTGTACTAAAATGTCTTATAGAATAACTGTTCATTTTCGCTGGTAAATCATTGTTTCCTTGAGTTTTCTATTATTTTGCTGTAAGAGTAATTCCTGAATCTTTTCCCGCCAAAATTAATGAATGTGCATGTTAAACAGAGCTAGTCGATTAGCCATTAAACAGAGTCGATTTTGTGCAAGTTAAACAGAGTCAATTAGCCGCGCCCCCGGCCCAACCAGAAGTCGATTTGCCCTCCTGCCCTAAAAAACTTGTCTTTTAAACACAGTAAATACGTTTGTTGTGGAGCATGGGTTTTAGAATATATTTGTTCTATCATACAGACATAGACTTAGAGTTCCGAGTCTCAAGGGGCCAGGTGATTCAGGCCCCGTCCACACTAATCCGTTTTCAAACGAAAACAGAGCTGTTTTGCTCGGTTTTCAAAAAGATTTGCGTCTTCACTTATCGTTTTCGTATCGTTTTCACCCGTCCACACTGCAACACCGTATCTGTTTTGAAAACGCTTTCTTTCCTCAGTGCGCATGCTCAAATGAACTCGATGCATGCGCATTTCAATATATCGGCCCGCGAAATTGGCGCCATTCTTGATTCTTTGTTAGCGTCTGTCCACCATCTTGGATACTCACGGTTGAGTGGTCTGGCACCCGGTCGTGTCTATTTTGATGATGTCACTATTTTTATATAGCATCGTTTTCTCCGTCCACACTAGAAAACAGCTTTTTAAAACGCATTGTTTTCAAATTGCTCCACTCTGGAGAGCGTTTTCGAATGGCTACGTTTTCGGTGATCGTTTTCGGCGTTGTAGTGTGGACGATAGCCGTATCTGGAGCAAAACAGCTCCGTTTTCGTTTGAAAACGGATTAGTGTGGATGTGGCCTCAATTTTGTGCGTTATCACAAACTCTTTGAGAAACTCAATATTTGAACAAAGTAAAGTCTCCGAGGTTGATTCATTAATTTTTGTACCCTTTTTACGCGGCAGTTTTTGAGCCCTAATAATACTGCTACCGTAAATACTCGCTTCTGATTGGTTGGAAGCTGATCAATTTATCCCAAATTGTATCGATAACTGAACAATTAAATTTTAATTGTAGCGGTCGCATTTGATCGGATAAATTCAGGTTTGCCGTTGACGACAAACAAAAAAAGCTTGGTATGAAGAAGCAGTAGTAAACAAAAACAAAAACAAAATCGACCGAAACTTAGCTACCCAGATATTTGGAGAGAAAAAATCCGAAAGCCATTGAAAATCTCTCGCTCGAAGAACTTGAAGAGGTTCTCGGAGATTTCTACACCGAATTAAAGTAGTTACACAAAAAAGACAGCATCTGCGGGCCAGTGTCCCGAAGACTACGGGGCGCATTTTGGTGTAAGAGGAAGGCAAGAAAACTTCAACTCTCGCAATGAACACTTCAAGTCTGCAAAAAATGACAATGGCCGCGCGTATGTCATGTTTGCCGAGTCAAACCCCACAAAGATGAGAATATCTACCCTAAAGCTTCAAGGAAGGATGGTCGTTCCAGGAATGGGGGCGACTAGTGAGAAAAACGTCCAGCTGGCGTTTCTGAACCACCAAGCAAAGCAATTAAAGTCCATGGTTTGAAAATCTTAAAAACTTACAAACCTTGTTGACGAATACTTTGAACTAGTCTTCCCGCTTCAACTTCACTTGTGTTTGTACGGTTATCCTCAGTTTTCCCGAATGAACTCGTCCTTGTATCTTTAGCTCCGTGTCATAGTTTAAATCAAGGCTGTAAGCGTTTCTTAAAACGTTTTCACGCAAGTTGTAAACAAAATAAAACGCTTTTTGATACCGCCTCGACTGGTTTCGACGTGCAATTCCTTTCCTGTACATGTTGATTGTTCATCAAAAAGTCGCTCATGCGTTCAGAGTTTTGACAGCTTCAAAGCCAATGAAATTGTACTTAATGTTACAAACTTGGAAACTGCTCGTCTATGTGGCTCAGTCGTTTTCGAAAGAAAAATATTATCTTATGGAAAACTTTGGCGAAAATTAAAGTGACAAAATTAAACTAACATATTTTATCATACCTTTGCTTCATTCTAGCAACCCTCTATAGCAAAACGACGTCAGCCAGAAGCTTGTATTTACGGTTGCCGCATTATTAAAAGGAAATCGGTCTTCTTTCTCGAAACAATTAGGGATTAATTGTACTTGTGAACAGATCGGACTTTTTCTAATTTCCACTCGTGGCTGCGGCAGCCACTCGTGGAAATTACTAAAAAGTCCGATCTGTTCACGCGTACAATTAATCCCTAATTGTTTCTCGAACAGACCGATTTCCTATACAAATCTCCGGGTTATGAAATGTTTTGCAAATCTATGGGTTGTGACTCACTGCGTGAGTGTAACTACTGTATACTGAAACTGAAAGCAAGCATGACGCTGGTTATATTTTTAAGTAACTGCAGAATACCCTGCCACTCCATAACCACTTCATTTACATGTGTCGGTGTGCTTTGAAGATTGTAGCTTGCGAAAACAGCCGTCCTTCTTCGCTCCCGCCGTGAGTGGGAGCGAAGAAGGACGGCTATTTTTGCTGGCTATGAAGAACGAGGTGTATAACAATAGTTGCTATTCTTATTCAGTGAGATGCAAGTAAGTGGCAGGGTATTAGCCCTGATCAGGCTTTTTGCTTTCCTTTCAGTTTATATTATTTGCTTTGTTGTACCATATCCCTCCATGCATGACTTTGATTGTGACTTGAAAAAGATGATTAGTTCTATATTTAGTCTTTTAAAGTGCACCTAGCCCCCAATTTTTTTTCTAGCTAAAACGAATCTACTTGTTATTTGAAATACTTCTGCGAAAAAATTTTTTGATTCGGATAAATCCTGGATTTTCTGTGCCCCGACGAAATCTCGAAAATAGCTCCAAAACACCGCCATATTATTGCACGACCGAGTCTGGAGAGAATGGGTCCAGCAGCTGGTGTGACGTCTACCCAGGAAGATCGAATATCTCCCGTCCTCTCATTTCCTTGAGGATGATGCAAAACATATTCGAAAAGTGCGCAGAAACGTCTTCCAGAGGTGCTATCGGCTGTTGCAGCAATGTCCCAGATTTAAAGAAAGATATACTAGACAATTCAATAGCGAAGATTGGTCAATAATACAATAAAAACGTAAACGATGGTTGATTTTGTCGAATTATCGAACCAGCAAACTATCTCTGTGAGAACCACTGAAGAACTCTTAGTGGAATTTGTTCCGCAGACTTTCAAACGCTATTTTCAAAAATTTTCTTCTGAAAGCCAACCAGCAATTTGTAGAGATACTAACGACAACCTATATCTTCCAATCCCACAGTATTTATGACATATCCGGCAAAGTCGCGCGATAAATTACGAAGCATTACGACCGATATATAAGCTTACTGATATGTAAACAAGTCACAACTATACGCCGCCAACCAACACTTATTTCTCTTTCGATTCAGATAAAAGTCGAAGACTAATCCTTTAACATTACATGATATCTGAACAAAATTGTTAGACTCACGGAGTTTTTCGAAGGTTTGGAAGACAGCAGTTCGACAAAAATTCTGTGTAATAGTGTCGAAAATATGACCGAGTAATATTATCTGCAGACCGCTTAGGGAGCACATCCTGTTCGCTTATCCGACGAATTTCACTGCAAGCATTGACAAAAATTACATCGCTTATTTTTAGTAAAGACTTAAATCGTGTAACAATGTGAAATCGGTAACTGTATGAAATGCTACCTTCCGCTTTCCTTCCCGCAGCTTCAAAAATAAAGGTTCAAACTATCCTACGATTTTCAATCGTCGGATCGGATCGATGCCAGTGTTTTGGGGGTCATCACGTAAACATAAACATGAAGCGTTCCAGAAAGTAAATTACAAACTGGATTTAATAGAGCAACCATACCTTGACAAAATACATTCTCGCTAACGACAACTGTAGACGGGCTTTAAACACTCGTGGAACCTTGTGCTTAGGCAATGAATTTACCATCCAAAGCAGACCTTGAGTTTTCTTTCCTGCTTTTCGTTTTCCTCCTCCTCCACTTCGTATCTAGCTTTCCATTTCTAATATACAAGGAACTAGTCCGTAAAGAGGTCTTCCCCGTCGTCGCTTGAAATATTGTAGAGTGCTCTCAAAGCTCCAAGCAGTGATTTCACACGGTTGGCGAACGTGCTCGATCGAAGTTTATTTCGGAGTCTTTCGAATCGAAACTTAACTCTGACTCCAGTGATGAAAAATAAATGATTTTTAATATATCTTAATATATTGGAAAGATTAATTTTGCTTTCCATTTTCTCGAGCAAATGCAGAGAGCAGACTGAGACGCCATTGTGTTTGGTTCCTGGGTAGACGTCATCAGCAACCGCCGTCCCAGACTCCCTAAAACTTGGTCGTGTAACACTTCAAGCGCGACTTTCAGAGGTCATAGAAAATCGAGGATTCAAGCAAATTCAAAAATTTTTGCGCCCAAATGCTTCGAATAACAAGTAGATTCGATTTAGCGAAAAAAAAAATGGGGGGTTAGGTGCACTTTAATTAATTTGATAAAAACAAGGTCACAGATGAAGAGTGATTTTTAAAGCTTAAAAAGTGGTTCTGTCAGCCTGTTGTTTGATATGTCAATCAAAGTCCTCAAAAGGCACATTAAACAGCCAGTGAACAAAGCTTTTGTTAAGTGCTGTACACTGTTCACTCATTCGCCCTTATCTTTGAATGCCTACATCAACTACTGCTATTTTACGTTGAAAATCATCGAAGATATAGAATGTATGAAAAGTGATTTATGTTCAACAATTCGATTATAAGCTTGAGATTTCTTATGTGTGATAATTGACGAGGGCACAACCTAAGTCAACTACAGTGTAGCTTTCATGCATAGAAATTGAGAGTGAATAATCCAATCGTTGTTTTTATTATACATTGAGCTCTCTAACTCTTTTCTGATTGGCCAAAAGCGTACAGTGAATTTTCGAAATCAGCACCTGTGATGTCATAACTGCAGATTATACAATATTCATGTCAAGGTCACTCAAGGTCATGGGTAATCATGTCATGTATGACCACAAAGCATGATTTCCAAGGGTAATCATGCCAACTTCGCGCGATTTGTTCTGCTTGACAACAGTGAAGAAGCAGAAACATGACTTCCAAGTTTCTTTCGTTCAATGTATAATAAAACAATTATTAGATTCGGTTTTTGTGATATCTAGAATAATCAAGGTCTCGGTTAGAGTTATCAGCTGAAGCCGAAATCAGCCTCAGCCTTCGGCTTCAGATGACAACCCCTACACTGTACCTCGACCTTGATTACTCTGGATATAGTTGTATCACAAAAACCTCATCCAATAATTGTTTAAAGTATAAATGTAAAAGTCAAGAAGACAGACATAGGCACAGTATACTGTCTCTTACAATAATGATTATGTGAATTTGTGTATTTGAGTTACATTGTCCATGCTTCCAATTTGCAGGACTTATACAACTAAAATGTGTTCTTGGGTAATTGTCCACTTCACTGGTGGATTATTTTTGTTTTTTTGTTTTTTTTTTTTCAGTTTGCTTTCCTGCAAGCATAATATTCCTGAAAACTTTTTCCCACCAAAATTAATTTACATGTACTAGGTTCCTTACCCATAACCAGAGGTCAATTACCCCCATGGATAAAAGTGGATTAGTGCCTCCTCCTGTGAAAAACCTAGTATCTAATTTAAACTAGGTGAATATTACTTACGGTTGTTGCCAAGGTTGTGTGTTGTGGGTTGGCTATCTTTGAGTGTGTGTGATAGAAATAACAAGATTTTGATTCTGATCTAACAGATTAAAAATCATGTACATGTAACTATACTTCATTCCTTTATAAATTATATATATCTACCAAGAAAAAGATATTTTGAACTCATCTTTGTGACTCAGTTTAACCTCTATTAAGCAGCCACCCAGGAGAAAGAAAGAAAGTTGAGGGACCACTTAATAGGGGTTTGTCATGCATTAGCACAAGATTAGACGTTGTTCAAACGTCGAGTCATAAATAATAAACTTGTGTTTGAATGGTTTTAGTGGTGAAAACTGTTGAGCCCTAAGTTAATAAAACGAAGACACGCTGCAATTACTGACAATAGAAAACTCTTGTTATTTGCAGTGTGCTACCTGGAGTTATATTTATAATTATGTAACAGGATTGATCAATTTATTTTTAGGCTTAATTCATAGGAAAGTAGAAATATGGATAAAAGGAGAAGATAAAGGAATCCAGAAAGATGGTGAGTATTGTTTTTTAATTTACTGAAGTGAGGGCTCACATAGAGCACTGAAGATCTATGATTGCCACTATTTTCCCTTTTTTTCAAGCAATAATTTAGTTTCCTGCTCTTTTTCCTTTTTCTGGCTCACTGCTCTGTACATGTAGTTACTTTCACCTTTAATTTGTCTACCATGTTATATGGGAGAGGAACGGTTTAGGGAGGAGGGAGAAACGACCAAAACAAGATAGGGAGGAAGGAGAAAAGAGCAACAAAATAGGGAGACAGGTGAACCGGAATAAAAGGGAGAAAGGAGAATGTTCTTTAACAAAATGTGACATGAATGTTGAAGACCTTGGTAGCTCTTAATTCAAGGACCTTACTTACTCACAGATCAGGGCAGCTTTGGCCGCAAATGGCGAGTTAAAGTGTATGTAAGAGTTCTAGTACGTAGTCTCAAAAATTTCTTACCCTCCCCTTGTGTGTCTTAGCTTGTGAGGTGACATCATTTGAACGCTGCACCCAGTCTTGGCCAAGTGGTGACAACAGCAGCACTGATCTGTCCGATTTGGTGTTTTCATTAGGTCCCCATAAAATAAATGTATAATCACTGTGATACAGCAACATGATTGATTTTAATAAGAAATAATTTAGTATAGCCTTTGCACAACTATTGGAATTAGCACGTCACACTTGCACCTCTGTTATTCGCACCTACCAATCAAAATACATGTAATTATCATATCAGTATCAGCACATAATGCCTATATAAGGTCCTGTTTACACGCAGATAGGGTAACCCTAGTGCTAGGGTTACCCTAGCAAGAGGGTAACCCTGGCACTCGCACATTTCTTCTTATTTTCAATGACACATTTACAAGGCAGCTAGGGTTACCCTTAGCGCTAGGGTAACCCTAGCGCCTTGTAAATGTTCTGCTAGGGACAAGGTCAAGTAACCCTTGTGTGTGAAAGGAAGAGCAAATTGCACACAATTGACTTCCTGGTGGTGAATGTTTCGGGCGATAAAGCTCCACTTCTTAGTGGACGGGACGCACAGGCTTTAAAGTATTTGATCATTTTTGCAGACGAGACAAACGCAGTCGAGGAGAGCTCACAAAACGCGCACAAGCTGCCTGCACTCGGCAAATCAACTTCAGAGGACATTCTTAACCATTACCCCAACGTTTTCAAACCGGGATGTGGGAAACCTCTCGGGAACCCCATGCACATCGACTTGGATCTGTCCGTTACACCCGTCCATGCCCCCATACGCTGCGTTCCAGTGGCAAAATTAGACAAAGTCAATGAGGAATTGAAAAGGCTCTGCGAAGAAGGAATTATAAGGCCTGTAACCCAACCTACTGATTGGCTGTCCAATATGCTGATTAAAGTGCACCTAACCCCCCAAATTTTTTTTTATGCAGTTAAATGCAATTTAACTAAGTTAACTACAAAGAGAAGCTGGTATTTGTCAAGCGGTCAGCGGTCTGCTGTGGGCAGGGCAGGCTCAGTGCCCCCCAGCGTTGTAGCGTGTTTCACTGTGGCGTATCGAAGCGGTTTTCGTAGCTGAGCTTGGAGTTATCCTGCCGGTTTTCTTTTGCTTTCGTGGTCCGTTTTTTTCCTACCTCGCGTTTTTGTGGTTAAATTCCTT
>JAHPZR010005259.1:22500-27500 GCA_019787425.1 Platygyra sinensis
TACAATAGGAATTAAAATCAGACACTATGTTATAAAACTAACTTTTGGGCTCAGAAGACACGTTTTTATTGGTTTAGCGACAGTTGACCGTGTGTAATGACATCATTTTTATATCACACTTGCGTATTAGGAGCATTCCGTTAACAGCATTCTGTTCAGCAGACAAAATTACATAAGATCACTAGTTTTATCACGCTTTTGAACTTCATGTCATGACTTCACAATGTTTTTATCAATGATAAAGCGTCAAAAGTAGAATAAACTAATTAACTTTTCTATATAAATGGTTTATCAATGGGAAACCATTGGAAGTTCGCCCAGTAAAAGTTGAAAAGCACTTAAACTATCGGTGGATATAAAATTTTACATGCTCAGTAAAATGCCGTTATCAAAATGATATGTGCATGTTACTGTGACGTCATTATGAGGTCATCTGTAATAGGCCATTGCAGAAACGTGAGAGGACTAGGAAAGAGTACGGTTGTTTGAAAAACTAAGATATTTAAGCAGGAGCTAATCGGGGACGGAGACCGTAAGCGCGCGCCATTTCTAGTATTGGGGTTGGCGCCATGATATGGGACAATTTTTCTATTTTTAGACCAAATTGCGCCATCGCCAGCGGCACACGCGCGTACATTGCTGCGAGGATTTTCGCGGATGTCGCGCAAGGGAAATGGCGTCCGAAATTCCCGAAATCGTTTATGCTTTTGGCCCACAACTCAACGCCTTTATGACCGTTGGAATTTTGCTTAAGTATTTTCGCCGTCAGTTGCTCCAGTTTGAATGAAGACAGTGCCGAATTTAGGTATGTCCCGCTTTATATCGATGGTCAAGTTGAGTTCGGCTGAGTACAAGAACTTCACATTACTCCAATCTAAATTTTACACAAGAAGATGATTAACAGCTTTTCCATAACAGAGAAAAAAAGACTAGTTGGATATGTTTGGATATAGCAGCTTTTAGGCCCAATAAGTGACAATAGGTTTATGTCCCTAATGCGTAGACGCTGCTTAGTTTTGTTTGTGTAAAAATCCAATAAATTGTCTGTTGTCGATGAATGAGAGCGCCCGCCGATGCGTGTTTTGTACAGCTAGTAAAACATGACAAATTAGACTTCGTACTTTGGTGTGAAAACGTACATCGAACTCATATAATATCTCTAGTTTTTGAATATGTTTAAGGTTGACTAATGTTTGAGAACATATTAAAAGCTTAGCTGAAAATTTGTGAATACAGCAGCAATAATCATAAAAGTTACGATGACGCTTTTAATGAACTCGAATAAAGATTTCGATTGAGTCAAAACTCCTTGTCTATTTTATTTTCGCACTGTAAAGTTTCACTATGTGAAAGAAACGCACATGATGTTAGTAGCCTTTTGGTGAACGTTGGTGAAAATCAAGTTGTTGTAGTATCTCAGCACAGAAGACAACGACATAAATGTTTTTCACGATTTGTTCACAATCTGAAAACACCGACTCGGACTTGAAAGTGCACGCGCTGCACTATGCAAATGAAATACCCGTACGAGTCACAGGCGTCAGATTTGCCTTTCAAAAACTTTTGCAAACTCGCCAAATGAGCAGAAACAACAAGAAACTATCAAAAACAGGTTTTGGTTGTGATAAAGCATTGCTTGGCAAACTCACAAATTAACTCGATACCGGAGTAAACAGTTTTCTTACAAAACTTAGCTTTTCTCTACAAAACAAGCACAACAGTTTACGGGAAAAACTAGCCGGCGAGCGGATTTTATTCATTCACAGCACGAAATTAAAAAAATTCTCGACCCTAAAAAACACACCTTTTCCATTAAATCAGGGCATAAAAGTCCATAGAAGAGTACTGGTTCTTCTCTGCCTTATTCCCTGTCATCGTTGTGAAAAATCGGCAAAAGAATCTCGCAGCTCTCACCACTTCATCACACAACGTGACAACATCCACGCGAGAGCCCAAGACACGTGCGTGGATCAGCGCGGATATATGACGTCAGTAAGGCGCAATTTGTTCTAAAAATAGAAAAATTGTCCCATATCATGGGTCCGCGCGCATCCCAAGACTTACGGTCTCCGTCCCTGATTATGGCTCCTGATTTAAGTCAAAGATCAACTAAATTTGAGATTCTTTACCAAGAATAGTAGTATTTAGAGAAGGTAAGTATAAATGGCAAAATGGTAGCTCTTCAACCATCACCTAAAATAGAGGGTTTGTATGGATTGCGTAGACAAGCCACAAAATTAGAAGGGTTTGTATGGAACTTTGCAACTTTTGTAAGGCTACCACTTGAACAATTTTCCGCTGAAAACTCTTAAAATTGGCTGGATAGCTTTTTATTCAGTAGCATTTTAGTTGAAATGTTTAGATTTTCAATCCAATCAATAGACGAAACTCGTCCCAGTCCTCTCACGTTTCTGTAATGGGCAATGGTAAGGCATTGTATTGAGGCCAGACATGGATGGAGAGATATTTGCCTAAGAACGATACAATTTTTTGTTTTCTCGTCAAGATATGACAACTAAAAAGAAAAACACTTATAGCCATGATGTCATAGTGAGAATTGCGTTGAATGAAAGTGAGTTAGACACTCTTTGAACTTTTTAAAAGTGAAAAAGTGGCGATTAACACCCCCTTGAGGACTAAATATTGATCCATTTTTAACGGAATACACCAGGTTTCGTCTTTTTGTCGGAATTTCGGTAAGAAAAAGAAAAACACTTGTCACTTTTTCTTCAGTCAGGAATCACTCTGAACCACGCATTTAGTCGCTTTTGTAAAAATAAACTTGCTAGAGCTTGGATATATACAGGAAATCGCCACAATTTGCAAAAATAACCCCCGGACAGTGAGCGACAAAAGTAGTTGAGACACTTTAGGAAATGGCGCTTTTCGATACTTAAGCGTTTGTTCTACTTTGTTTGCATCTAGCGTTAATTATCTGATATCCCCGGCCCCCCAACTCAATGTTGTGTTGGCGCTGTGGTCTGTGTAGTCGAAGAAATAGAAAAATCAACATTGTTTTGGGGGGAAGGGGGCAAAATGTGACCAAGACGCTCAAAAATCGAATTTTACTACCAAGTGTCTCAACACTTTTGTCGCCCATTGTAGGTCTGAGTGAATCCGCGTACGTTACACTCCACCTTTCCATCATGGGTTCTGTAACCGTAATTCTTCGGGCCAGCGGCAGCAAACTCGACGATGCGTTCGCTGGGTTTCAATTCGATCGCTAATAAATTTGCCGAGATAATCACCCGTGGGTGGCAAATAATTTCAAAATGGCCGCCAATATAAGTTCGAGAAAACGCGGCGTCACCTACCACCAGTAGGTGGGTGAGGCAGGCAAACTGGGGGGTGGATGGCATGGGTGGATGATACCCCGTATATAAGTTGACGTCATGCTAGGGAGATACCCCCTTTTCCTCCTAGCTGACTGCTGACGTCATAAAAAGGTCCTACCCCCATGTAAGCCTGCATACGGCGGCTGAGCCCGCAGTACGAGCGGCAGTCAAAACTGAGCTGTCCCACAGAAACGACACGATAATAGCCTTTTTCTTCGCAGGTAACAAGAAATAGAGACAATGCTTAAGTTGCTTTGGCTTCTAATACTTAATTTTGGCGCCAAATTAGAAGCTTGGAGACACAAACTTCTTCATATTTTTCACATTTTAAGAACTGATAGGGTTTTGACAATTGTAAATCCCTTTTAGTGAATATATAGTGCCATCTCCAGCGACAAAAGTTGGCTGGCTTCAATGCCTTTCCTGTAAACTTACATTGACGTCAGGACAGTAAAGTTTTTCCCGCCTGCTGAATCCTGATTGGTCAATTCAAATTTCCCGCCCTTCGACTGTATGCAAGGAGGGGATACCCCCCTTTGTAGGCTTAAGTCATGATGCCAGCCTTAGCCGCTTTAAATTTAGATATGATGATACTTGAACATCAGTATTCACATTCGTTTTCGATCGCCTTTTCCCCTGTTCCTATTTTCAACTTCTGAGTGTTCATCTATATTTCTCGATGATTGATTCAAATTTAGGTAAATGCCGATAGCACCTCAACACCACTGAAATCTGCCATTTTGCATGTAAACCTAAGATGAGTAAGGGAAAGATAATAATAAGGCAACAAAATTATAGACGATGCACGAAAAATTTTGGACTAATGACATTGTCATGTAATCACTTATTTCGTTTTTGGATGCTTCGAGTAATTTGATCCGAGGCTACTGGGATAACAAATACCAGTTCTGTATGTCGTTAAAACTTCGAGTTAATCACGAAGCCAATTTCAACTATGGAACTGTGGTTTTTGATTAACATAAATAGTAAATGTGCATGATAGATATGTACACATTGCTTCAAATTAAAATATTTTCAAACTGTGTATCAAAGCTATGTTTACATGTCATGAAAATTTTCTGGATTTCGTTTAGCGTGATCAGAGTTTTTCTACATTCAAGATCACTTGTGATCTTCATACATAGGCTATTTAGATTAATTATAATGTTAACAATAAGTAGGTTTTGTCCTTTTAATATTTATTGATTGAAAATATTTACTATGTAACAACCTATATTGTCTTTGTGTGGTATTACACTTTCGAAGACTTACTCTTCGATTGGTGAGGTATTCATCGTAATTTAAATACATGATAGTAGCGACTTGCATGTACAGAGTTTATAATATACAATACATTTGAGACAACACGACAACCAGTCGTGAAACAACTTTGGGCAAAATAAATTCTCACGTAACCATTCCATCAAGAACGATAATAACTTAAGTTCGCACTCTTCTTTGACTCCTATTCAAACTTTTACATATAATCGTTAGCATTGAAGTCCCGGACATTCATTTTCTGCCCTTATTTCGATTTCGTACATAGTTTTTATAGATTAAAAATGCGTTTGTCTCGTCCATCAGTAGAAGATGAAACATAAAGTTCATCCATGATTCTACCAGAATCAAGCCAAGTCTCCGGAGAACCTCTTTTCTAATTCTCTT
>JAHPZR010005260.1:0-20000 GCA_019787425.1 Platygyra sinensis
ATTGTTGGTTACAACGGCATAGCTGGTCCTGTCCAAGCCTCTGTCAATATGGGACCTGTGCAGCCTCCACATCGCAAAGGCCGCGTTCCTCAATATTCCCGTGACAAGCTAGTTGAGTTACAGCAGAAATTTGATGAGTTGGAACAATGCCAGGTCTTCCGGCGTCCGGAGGACATCGGAGTTACCGTTGAGTACCTCAACCCTTCATTCCTCGTCAAAAAACCCTCTGGTGGCTTTCGTCTCGTTATAGCCTTCACAGACGTGGGACGCTACAGCAAACCACAACCCTCCTTGATGCCTGAAGTTGACTCTACTCTCCGCACCATTGCCCCTTGGAAGTACATAATAAAGTCTGACCCCTACCCGGCCTTTATACCAGATACCTCTATCAAAGGTGTGCCTCTCATGAAAATACTGCCGGTGTGGCCCACTCCATTTCACCGTGGCATCCGAAGTATATACCAGGTCAGGCCTATGGGGAATGCCTGGTTGGTCAGAGACTGCGTTGGAGGAATTACATGTGGTCGTGTCCCTTGGTGACCTTCCTCCAAGAGGGTTGCCGCTACAAAACTCGCCGACGCTTATTGCACCACAACACTTGGAGGAGAATAACAGCGAGACCCTTTTTAATTAAATCATCATATTACTTTCGATTTGCTTGACTGGAAAATCTATGCTAGAACACTTTGCTTTGCTAACTATAATAGTAGTGAATTCACCAATTACATTATAGTAACTGAATTACTACACTGCAGTTTCTCGCTGTAGATATATCGTAGGAATAAACTCATAAAAAACTCAACCACATTCAATTAACATGCATGGCGACCTATACGTAAACATGAGATTTCTAACACGCATTCCCAGCAAAGCGCTTACGGACGTATAATCAAAAACACATTTTGCTCTTGACTAAAAAATCTCGTGAGAAAAATGGTGTCAAGGTTGTATTTTTCCTTGCCTTCTTTATCTCTACAATAAGCAAATTATCACTATATTATTATATCGTCGCGTTTAGTACGCGCGCTCTGATTGGTCAGTTTTAGCGAGGCCGTACTCTCCCGCAGGCCTGCTAAAATTTTAAAGGTTACTTTTCCCTGGGGATTCGTATAAAATGGCCTCTTTTAATCCCGGTCAGTGGCAAGGGCGAGACTATCAGTTTCGGTAACTAGTCCCTCCGCCGGCCTCCTGGCACGTTAAGGAGGCTCTTCTTCTAGTTCCAGCCACAGCTCGTTCGGCAATAGGATTTTTTGTTCGTGTTTTCGACAAAGGATGCCAAGTATGTTGTAAGGCGTTAGGGATTTTCCCGCCGAGACACAATCCAGGTGCAGGGTCGACACGGATCCACAGCTTGAGACCATCGACGGGGTTGAAGACCCACGTCTACATCGAGCGGGATATCACGAAGGGTAATCACACTTCTCCGTCGGGTACAAGGGCCAACGATGTTAGTGTAAGAGGTGGTCTACATTCTCTCAAAAGTAAGATGAATTGGCGACAGCGTTCTGATGATATCGGCTAGCAAATGACACGCCTACAACCTCGGGTGGTTCTTCTGATGACTGGCTGGTAAGGAGAGGTAGGAACCTTCTTTCTTGAGTGATGGCAGTACCAGTGTGGCAGGAGTACTGCTGCTCGAGGCGATAGCAGCACTGCACTCAATCCAGGCAAAGAAGTGACGCTGTAGGACAATTTTTGAAGTTGATGGTTAGAGTGGATGATCAATCTTGATGTGAATAGTAAGAAGTAGTAAGGCCCGTCGAAGTACAGAACGGGGCACGACAATCAACTCAATAGGGGGCGGGAGAGTGCACGAAAGAGCAAATTTGGCAGTTCGGTTCAGTGCAGTCAGGAGCATTGCGACTGGCAAAGTCCGAGGGTAAATTGGCAGTGCCAGCGAGATGCTGGAGGCTAACTTGGTATCTACTGACAGTGGTCAAAAAGGAGGTAACACGTGGACTGGCAGAAAATTCACCTCGGCAAAGTTTCTGCAGGGCTTGAACGCAGGGCTGGCTATCTGTCAGAACGCAGGCACGGTGCTTGGATTGGATTATAAAGGGGCTAAAGTGCTTTACGGCAGCTGCTATAGACAGCGCTTCAACCTCACATGGTAACCATGTGACCTGATGCTTGCGTAGTTTAGAGCTGAAGAAGCCGGCAAGGAGAAGGCGGTCTTGGCGAGTAACGTACAAGGTGGCTCCGAGACCGCGTCGGGTGACTGAGCCATCAGTCACAATCCAAAGCTGGTCAGAGGCACGAGGAAGGACGATAGACTTGTGGGTGTTAAGGGCATCTTGCGCGGCGGTGAATTTCTGACGAAGGTTGTCATCCCACTGGACGTGGTCGTGAGATTGTAGATTGGCCAAGGATGATTCAAGTGGGTCCACAAGTTGAGAGCAGTGAGGGAGGACACGGCTAAGGACTTTGTAGGCGCCGATAAAGGAACGCATACCTTTCACAGACTCTGGAGGGGAGCAGGTTGCGAGAGCAGCAATGCGGTGGGGGCTTGCAGATAAGGAGCCTTGTGACCAGATCCAACCCAATATTGTGGTTGTTGTTGGGCATATGACAGTCTTAGTAGCGGACAGACGGAGGTTACACCGGGCAAGGGCGTCAAGTATACGAGACCAGTTAGCGATAAGCTCTTGCGGGGTGTCACCACCACAATAAAGATCGTCGGCGAGTTTTGTAGCGCATCCCTCTTGGAGGAAGTCACCAAGGACACGACACATTAATTCCTCCAAAGCAGTCTCTGAACCAGGCATTCCCATGGCTGACCTGGTATATACTCTGATGCCACGAAATGGAGTGGCCACACCGCAGTATTTCATGGAGGCCTTTGATAGAGGTATCTGGTAAAAGGCACGGGTGAGGTCAGACTTTATTATGTACTTCCAAGGGGCAATGGTGCGGAGAGTAGAGTCAACGTCAGGCATCAAGGAGGGTTGTGGTTTGCTGTAGCGTCCCACGTCTGTGAAGGCTGTAACGAGACGAAAGCCACCAGAGGGTTTTTTGACGAGGAATGAAGGGTTGAGGTACTCAACGGTAACTCCGATGTCCTCCGGACGCCGGAAGACCTGGCATTGTTCCAACTCATCAAATTTCTGCTGTAACTCAACTAGCTTGTCACGGGAATATTGAGGAACGCGGCCTTTGCGTTGTGGAGGCTGCACAGGTCCCATATTGACAGAGGCTTGGACAGGACCAGCTATGCCGTTGTAACCAACAATGGCAGGATTAAAAACCTCGTCGTGTGTCTGGAGCACTTCGCGGAACTGGTTGCGGATGGTGTCGGGTAGAATGTTGTCTGGGTCAATTTCAACAGCATCTGAGAAGAACCCATGCTGGGGTAAGTTGCTTCCACCAGGGTGGGGAGGTGATGGGTGTGGTCCAACAGGTGACGTGGGAACCGCGGCTGTGGTGTGACGAGCTTGGCAGAGATGTTCGTGGCGTCGGACTGTCCTTGGCTCAGCAGTGTCGTTGACTAAACGAACTCTATGAGCTACTGCTTCTACAATTTGGGGCTGAGGCCAAAGTTGTGAGACTTTGGAGCCTTTGTTGGATGGTGCATCGGTACGGGCTTCTATAGCTAAGGTACAGTCAGGATCTATGTTAGGTGGTAGGTCCAGCTCAAGATATTCCCCAGGGAGGACCACTGTTGTAGGGGTGGACGAGCGTAACACATAAGACTGGGTGCGACGGACGGCGTGAGCCTGGGAACTAGCACTTGACTCGGGATGGTAGGCTAGTATTTCGGAGCCTTGGATAAGAACCTGTCCCTTTGCTGGGCGAACGGATATGTCATTAGTGATCATAAATGGAGTTCCAGCTAAAACATCAACATCTAAGTCTTCTACTACAAGGGCATCAAGGGTCAGGTAATTGCCGGCTCGTGAAAGAGTAAGGTGGGTCTCGCCAACGACGACGAGAGGCGTAACTCCATCTGCTTGTAGGGCCTGCTGGGATGTTTTTACGATGGGAGCGGCGATGCTATGGGCGACGGAGGCTTTGATCATGCTGGTTTCGGCACCGGTGTCCAAGGTGAGTTTAAGCGAGTGGTGATGGTAGAAAGCATTGAAATGGGGTGATTGCTTTGTGCTTACACGGCGAGACACAACCCTGGCCGAGGAATGGGGAGAAGAAGCAAAGTCCTCCACTTCAGGTGGACAGAAGAAATCAGAATCCGTGGGGTCATCTTCGTCATCGAGGCTACTTGCGAGGCGTGCTTTGGCGAGGAAAGCGCGGTCTTCAGCAGGTAGGTAAGTGCACTGACTTAAGAAGTGACGGTCATTACGTCCAGCCTGCTTACAAAAGGGGCAAGACCTGACTTGTGGTTTAGTACATGTCTTTTGGAAGCGGTTGTAAGGACCCCTCGGAGGCGGCTGTCTGAGCTTCGATGCCGTGGAACGCAAGATTTTTGCATCGGCGTTGTTATTGATCTCTTCCAAGAGAGAATCCAATGCTTGAGAAATTTCAGGTTTGAGAGATGCAAGAGACTTGGACCGGAGTTCGGTACCATAGCGTTGCTTAACCAAACTGGGGAGGTCAGGGTGGACTAATCTCAGCCACGTTAGTACGACAAGATTTTCTAGAGTGGGAGACATTTCCTCGTCGGCGCCGGGAACTTCGCCATGGTGTGAGATATTTCCGTTTGCCAATAATAAATTATCTTCGATAAAGGACATCAGGCGTTGATAGAGATCCTCGGGGCGCTCAGCAGGGGCAAGTGTGATGTTATTGAAGTCGAGGAAGTGAGCGCCGGTTGATTGGAAACCGAAGTGAAGGCGAATCGCTTGCCAGATGGAGCTCATGGAGGTTGAGTTCTTAACGATGGTGTTACGAGAAATTACGGGGCAATAGTTCGCTAGATAGATAGATAGATAGATAGATAGATAGATAGATAGATAGATAGATAGATAGATAGATAGATAGATAGATAGATAGATAGATAAAATAAGAACGCTAACTTTCATTATTGATGAAACATGATCCCATTAAAAAACTCTTCTTAAAACTTTCTGTTTTACCCTTGGGAACATCAACCAGCCTTTTGTGGCGTAGCTCATAGCGCGATGGCTCACAGAACTGTAGCATGCTATGCAAGCGGTTAATTTTTTTTTCTTAGAATACTTTTTTACACAGGTTAGAGCTACCATAACTATAAAAACCCTGTTGACCTTTATATCTTGTGGAATCAAGCCCGCAATATTTAATTTCCCTTGCCAAACACTCATCGAATTATGTTCGGGTGACAGGGACGCCATTCAGGTGTTGAAATAGAGGCCCTGGCACTGAGCCACGCACTGAACAATATTTCAAGAGGGTTTCAACAAGGCAAAAACCAACCTGGCGGGAAATGATTATGGAAATTGGGGACTGGTTATAATGGTGCTTAAACTGATGAAAAGTGAGCTTCTCTGAAGCCATAAAGCCAGACGTGTTAGAGAGCTTAGTAAGCTGACTAAGCTGTATTACCTCAGGTGCCTGCTTAGTAGCAGTTATCTCGCCAATATGCAGAAAGGCATAAAAAGCAATGGCACAAATGACTTTGAACATTACAGACAATATAGCCAGAATCCAGAACAAGTGTACAATTAGCACACATCCGTTCTAAGATGGAAACTGTGATTGGAAGGCGTGTATCAGGCCTTGTACTAACTTTTCCATACCCCTTCAACATTTCCATGATAAAAATACTCTTGTTGGATCAGCAACACCCGCCAGCCGGTGTATATATATAAGCACGGAAACATAAGTATTCACGGTAGAAGAGGCATACCAAACTGGGGGATGGCAAAAGTAAAGGACATGCAGACTGACCTAAAATATCTATTGAAAAAGTATTGTATAACCTCCATGCACGCCTATAAGTAGGGAGAGAAGATGGCTGAAGGCTGGAACCCAGTAAATATGTTACTACATCTGCCAATGGTCTGGTTGTAGGACTGTCGGAATAGCTACAGGAGAGAACTGCATGTGTGCTGGAGCGAGATGTTGAAATCTCTGGATCTGTAAACGAGACAAAGAGTCCGCCAAGTCATTCTTAATATCGGGCACATGCCGTGCAAGAAATAATATGTTATTTTGTAAGCACACAAACACCAGTCCTCGCACAAATGACATAAGGAACTTATCCCGACAGCTGCTATTATTAATGACATGTGCCATGGCCTCATTGTCTGTGAAAAATGTGATAGGATGATTACGGGGTCAATTTGACTGAGTCAATTTCTCCAGGGAGAACCACTGAACAAGCAAAATTTAACAACCCTATCAGAGACTGTAATTCCCGAAGGGTGACCTTCTTGCGCTTTAAATAGTCTGACAGCATAGGTGACACTAGAAAATTTGGAAGTGGAGGATGACTAAAGGGCCAGCAACCCGCTGTGGCAATAACTCCTTTGCTAAATAGCCATCCATTACATCAGAATGCTGTTCAGCAGATAAAAAATTAGGGGCAGCAGTTGAAGAGGATGGCCCATGAAAATGAATGGGAAATCCAAAGCAAAAACCAGTAATTAAATAATCAGCTGCTGAAGTGGAATATCCAGACAAAAGAGGAGCTAATCTATTTGTTCTGACTGGGGTTGGTAACGCGAGGCTTGGTTTGGCTGGGGGGGGGCTTGGATCCTGAGGCACGAAAATTGCAGTTACAGCTTGGATGGTTTTGGTGACATTTGTGGCATTCATGTTTAAATGAACAACCAGCACAGTTACCTCCTCTGTGAAAATAGCGGCAATAGCCAATAGGCACATAATGTCTTATTATCTGCGTTACGAAGTTTAGCAGATAATTGTTTTCGGCACGTTCTGTATGGAATGTGGTCCTCGTTAAGTACGCGTTCTGTTATGTCTCTTGTGTGTTAAGTTATGTGTATAGCGGTATATAAGTGTGTGGTTAATTTGTATTCATCCTTCGGGTTGTGAACGCCATCGCATACAAAACTTTAATTTTCAGTTCATCGACCGGAGTAGCTGATCTTCACTTTCCTTGGACGAGGCAGACGTCGGTTTGGCCGTAATGGATCCAGCGATCAGCGAAGCGATTAAGTCTACTGTTGACGCGTCGGTCGGTCGTCTAACGGATAGCCTTACTGAAGTGATCGAGGCGAGGCTCGGTAGTTTTGCTCAACGTTTCTCCGAAGAGAATGGCGCCACCGTCGAACAAGCTGTTAAAAAGGCCCGCCGTGAAAACTATACATGTAAAAGAAAGGGAAATCAGCAGCAACTTGATCACGAGCTTGAGGAGCTGGATAAATTTGATGCGGCAGCGAGTGCTCTGAAGAACAAGTCATACGACAAAGTGAAAACCGTCTTGGAGGAAGGTACGGGTATCGTATCCAAGCGCATAAAAGCCATTAAGTTAGCTGATAAAAGCGAGTTTGGTTGGCAAACCGTGAACGAGTACCTGTCAGACGAGCTGGCGTCAGACTCTGACGACGAAAAAAGGATGTATCGCGCGGAGAGGAGAGCGGAAAGGAAAATCAAGGATAAGCGTCGTCGTCAGACTCGCCCTTTCACTCGTGGAAGCTCCCAGCCTACCGCTTCGAATGTTTCTTCGAATTCGCAAAGGCACTTTGCAGGAGATCATGCAGTCCGTAGGGATTCAAACCCTCCCCGACGCTTGGGTCCCTGTTTCAAGTTAAGTATTTAAATCTTTTTTTTTGTTTGGTTCAGTTCACTCACGTGTCTTACTTTTTTGTTTTTTACTTCGGATTGATGGCGTTGCTCGCAGCCCACAATCCAATGTTCTCCATGATTTTATGTGTCCTGTTATCATTTGATTTTATTCGCTTAAATTAGGGCAGAAGTGCTATTACAAGAGAAGCGAGAAGTGTTAATAGGCATACTATTATTCTTGTGTGGATACTGCTGAGATCTTAGCCATAGCTCAAAGTGGATATTACCCCAAGGAAAATCAGCAGGCGCTTTCTGTCTCAAGTAACGGAAATTGGTGTCATAGTAAATCCAATTTGCACCACCTCCCCATACTTCATAAGGGCTGGAGCTTCTGCTGGAAATTTAGAAGTATATATTCCAACAAATATCTGTAAAGCAGAAGTCCAGGTGTCAATAGTGCTAATGTTTTTGCCCTTCTGAAGTGGCTCAAGACACAATGTAGGCTGACCAGGGGAGTCCTTGGAGGTATTGACTGAAATATTAAATTTCTCTTTCATGGGTGTTACTGTGATAAGTTGCCCAACATTGATAAATTCATTGGCCCAAAAATTTTGGCCTTCAATTTTGTTGTAACCCGGGCATCAATTGGCAAAGACGTAGAAAAAAAGATGTCCCCTGGCCTGTCATTTGGTTGGGCTAGAGCCACCCCAGTTAAAGGCTCACCTGAGAGAGTATGGATAACAGAAGCCACAGACCCCTGTACAGTGGCATCTGCCCCAATGGCACAATTAGGTGAGGTGTTAACAAGAGCATCTTGAACTGGTGTTTCTGTCAGTGCATAGGCTGAATCAGACTCGTTAGACATCATAAAGGAGGTGAGAGACTGGATCACTGCTTCTGAGACAGCTTTGGCAATGCCCTGGATCATGGTTGCATTGTGGGTGACCACTGATGCTGATGTTATTGTTTCCGTTGGTGTGGGACATGTGGCTGGTGCTGCTGACGCCACAGGAGATGTTCGCCCGCGTCGGAGTCTCTTGGAACAAGTGGACCTGTGCTACGTACAATCTTTTTGGACCGAGATGGACCACGCATCGTTCAAAGAGGGAAAAATAAAGCCAAAACAAAACAGGCAGCAGGCAAAGCAAGGCCTAAACAGATCATAACTTCTGAAAGTGGCCTTAAGATGCAAGATAAAAATGATACAGCACATTATAACACACACAAACAACATATAAACAGCACGGTAGCATGGCAGACAACACAACACAGTCTCTCCGCAGAGTGCTCCGTATAATGCTGTAAAAATGTACTGTGCCAATATAGGCCAGTGTCATCAAGCCTGACTGGTGCTATGGAATTATCATCATAGCCCAAAATAGGCAAAACAACAATAAAAAAGGTAATTTGTAAAATTATAATTTATAAAATGGAAAACGAAATAGCCAGCCGGGATAGGATCAAATTCCTATCACAAAGTAGCAGTAGGCTGTCAGTTAAATGCCATGGAATAATCATCACAGCTGATACTGACAAATTGTTATAAATGAACAAACAAGGGGGTGGGGGAGGTAAGAAAACAACATTACATGAGGATTATCTCCCTAACCCAAAATTGGTACAAATGCCAATTAAGTATAAATGCATAAAAGACATAATGTGTCAAATTTGCTGCAACATACTCCACAAAATTAATTGATGGGTGGTGTGCAGTAACCATTATAGCACCCAAGCAACAATGAAAATTCAACAATGAAATTAAAATGATTAATTAACATGATAAAATTAGAGCACGATCTAAAGGAAATCACATATGTAGTCTATGATCTATGCATACATCTCATACACAAGGCGCATTGTGAAGCAAAGAGAACCCTTTTAAAATAGCACCCCTGTAGCTTCGGTAAAGACAATACTGCCCGTGACAGTTCAAATGCACGCCGTCAAGCAAAAATACTCGACGAGAAAGGGACTGCATTTCCAAATGGCCCCACACAAAGCCCTTGTGTTGAACTCTTCATGAGGCAAACCCGTGCTGCGGTGTCGCCGAGGAAGGACTTAACATACACCGACAGCCGTGGAAGAGTCAACAGACTGCAAAAATTCGACCAAGTCTAAAAGTTCCCCAATTAAAACCTCGGGAGAGTGAGAACTGAGATCAATGTCCCAATCTCAAGAATAATAACCGTGAGGGGAGGTTGGTGAGAAAAAAGAAGCCGTTATTCCCGGGCTAATCGAGGAACGGTCAAACCACCAACGCCGTGGAATGACACAGTCGCGGCCCGAGTTAAATTAAAATCCAGAGCTGCAAGGAGATCGAATTTGCATTGCAAATCAGAGTGAAGCCTCTTCACAAAAGAATGACCCGCAATAAAAACACTTGGGAGAGGAGAAGTCATGATGCAAACGGGGAAAAAAGCAAACAACAAGCTTATGATAATTTCTCCCAATGGCGCCAAATTCTAATCACAAACCTAGCGAGTGGGTAAGCTAGACGAAAGGGAAAAAACCCAAATGCCATACAACCGAAGAACATAATAATATAGAATATAACCCCTGTGTGGAGAAACTAGTAAAAACAACAACACTAACCTGTTAAAATAGGGGTGCGCTAGAGTAAAACGAAGTAGGATACGATCCCTCTATGCATTCAAGTCCAAAAGCACATGGGACGAATAGACTGCCCAGAGGGTTCGAAGAATGTTTCAATACGTTGCACCCCCATGGGAATACCCCAGCTAGCATAGTGAGTAAGTTCAAATATTAACTGAGGGGCAGAATAAAATATTTATTGTCTGGACAATAATTTCTTTTTGTAACTTTTCGCAACTTCCCCTGTCTGATATTAGCTTGTTTACTGTACTGTTCGGAACGAGAAATGCTGTGGGAACACGAGCCGCAGGCGAGTATTTCCACTGCTTTTTTGAGTTCTCCCAAACTTTCACGAGTGTTTCGATAACTCGATAGAAACACGGAGTACATGTTTTCTATTTCTTTTAGAAACCACCGCGACGAGAAAAAGGAAAACAACTTGTCAACTTTGATTACCAAAATGTCAACTCTCTTTGTTCGCGCCATCACTACGTCAACAGCGCGCGCTAGTTCTCAGTGTGTCTCCATCGAGTTACACAAACAAGACTGTTAACCAATCAACGCGCGTGCTTTCTTAGGACTGTTTTCTGAATGTTCATATATGTTCATTATCCCGTTGTGGTCTTCTCCTGTCTTCTCCTGTTTCCCTTCTTAACAAAAAAGTGTCTTTCTGCATACTAATATAGTGTCTTCCGGTATACTGTGAGCGTCACTCTAGTACAATGAAAACAATAAACTTGCCTACGCTTGTCCGCTAATGGTTGACACGGATCTGACCTCTCTGAGCGTTGGTGAAGAGAGAGAAAAAAACTGAGCTAACTTTCCTTGTTTTCCGCTCTGTTAGCCACATTTCGCAAACACGTAGTGCCTGTACTTTCAACCCTATAATTATTTACATACAGACTCACGTAAAGAAGCCCATTGGGACAGCTCTACCATTGAACGACAACAATGAACATTCGGAGGGTTTAATTGTCAACATGCGACTAATGAATGTTTTCCAACAACAGGTTTCTTGATTATTAGTTTTATTAGCGAACACAAAAATGATTCAAATACACACAGATTTGAAATGCCTAAAAATACACTTATTTATGAGCCAATCAGGATTAAAAGAGCAGGGGCAAGAGTAGGCAAGTTTATAGTTTTTATTGTCTTACAGTGACGCTTATTAGTAAGACTATGCACTTATTAGATTGCACGAAATCCAAATTGTTAGAGTGCTAAAATCCAAATTTGTATGCAGGAAATCCAAAATAGCGATAATTCCAATGAACACATATATGTGATTTGCGCATGGTGTCGACAGGTATGTGATAGGTTGTTTAACTGCGGTTTCGTCAAATAGTATGCGCCAGGCATTAATGTTGTTTGGTGTTTAGCTTAGCTAATCGTTCCTTAGGTCTAGTTTCAGCGGTCCCTAATGACATTGAACCATAGGCTAGTCTCGGGGCTGATACGTAGGTGAACATTTGTGCATCATGTTTTATTCACTTTTCGTCTAGTCCATACATGCGAAATCCTGTTGTTTATCGGACCACGATAAAAGTAGTATTTTTTTTACTATTTAAGTGCCTATGTAAGCCTTAACCAGGCACTCTTTCGCTACAGCTCACTTCAATCAAACATTTCTAAACTAAAATGACACCGGTTTGAAACTTTGCCGGAAGTCAGATTACTGAATAAATGTTCTAAACTTTGCGTCATCGTAAACTTAGACTCGTTGGAATGCTGCGGGGACCATGAACTTACTAACCGACGACAGATAAAGGCTTTTAATCAACCTTTGTCAAATTTTATTGTTTTTAATTGTCAAGTAGTCCAATGAGTCGATATCAGTGCCAACCCGGTTTTCAAAAATCCAGGTATATATTTCTCAGAAATCAATCAGGAGCAACAGTAAATTCGTTCAAGATCAGTGAAATGTCTCTCGCGATTGTTCAAACATGCATTTTTTTGTCGGCAAGTTTATTTGGCAAAAAAGCACTTTTCTAGGCATAATCATCCTTATATTATTTGCATGTGCGCTAAGGCATTGTAGAGTGATGACAGATTACTAAGTGACATTGAAATATTAGACAAAATCCAGAACTATTGCCTGAACAGTATTAGCAACTTTAAAATGACTCAATTTTACTTCAGTTTGCATTGCAAACAAGGCAATTGGACTTCAGGCACTTAATCCATTGAGCGAATTATTTCCCAGAAATCACAAAAGAGCAACTGTAAATTCGTTCAAGTTCAGTGAATTGTATGTCAACATTCGCTCATACCTGCATTTTCTTTGTCGGCAAGTTAATTTGGTTAAAAAAAAACACACACTTTTCTAGGTATAATCATCCTTATACTAGGCTATTTAAAAGACAATAATGCCGCGGAACATTCTGTTGATAGTGACATATTTTATACGCAGTAACGCATCATTCTATAACAGTGCGTTGCGATACTATTTGCTTGTGCTCTAAGGCATTGTAGAGTGATGAAAGATTACTATGTGACATTGAAATCTGAGATAAAAAAACAAGAACTATGGCCTGAAATTTGTTTGCAACTTTAAAGTGACTCAATTCTACCTCATTTTCCTTTGCAAACAAGATTTGGACTTCAGACACTTAATCCATTCAGATAATTATTTCCTAGAAATCACAACGGAGCAACTGTAAATTCGTTCAAGATCAGTGAACTGCATGTAACCATTCGCTTATACATACATTTACTCTGTCGGCGAGCTCATTTGGTAAAAACCTAGACGCCTTGCTGCGTGTACCCAGGTAGTCGTTATCCCGAGAAGCACTAGCTTATATTGTAATTAAGCTACATGTTCTGCATTTGAAGCCGTACGTAAATTAATATTCCAACGAATCGATGTGCTTAAATGTTGCGTTTGATTGCATTTCTTGGAATCGATTAATAGCTTATTACTCGTTTGCACCAGGAGAGATTTCCATTCGACCTTAAAATCCGACAACTTAGAAATGGGGATAAATGATACGCAAAATTCCCTGGAAAACAGTCTTCAAAAAACGGGGAACAGTATTGAATTTCCGCAAAGCGAAAAATTTAACCAAAGTGCAGGAAACAAAATTTCCGAAAATTCCCGGTATGAAAATTTCTGAAAATTTGGATACTCCTCGCGAGGCTGTTCTAGAGTTCGTAAATTCCAGAAAATGCTGTTCTATTCGTCAATGGCAATTTCCAGAAAATCAAACCAGGATTTTCACCGAATGCAAAGTGCCCTTGGTTTCAGTTTGGTGCATATTTTTAAAATGTTATCCTCGTTACCATTTAGTAGCATCTGTTAGCATATAGAAACAGGTTATACGACTGCACTCTATAATTCGCTACATGGGGTTTCATTCTTAAAAGACTCATAGCTCTGTTACAAGAAAATAACGAAAGAATATCATTTAGTTTAAGATTTTAACGTTATTATACTTAACAAAGTTTCTTAGAGCGTTCAACTTAGGTGTACCCGAACAGATACATTCGTAAGCAACAGAAACAAATTCTCTAACCTTTTTGTTCCTGTTCAGACGTTCTGAGTTCGTGATGGGATCCCACTTGGTTCGCGATCACGTCTTAAAATACGATGACGCTTCTGAAGATGCTTTTATCAAGTTGAAGAGCTGATAGCAACTGGTGATAGCTTCTTTGGTATAACATGATTTGTAATAAATTTACTCAAAATGTTCGCTCGTAAACTAATCTCTCTTAAGCCTTGCAGACCAACCCGTTCCGAAAACGCTTAACATCCTTAAGTGTTGAACTACCGCCGGAACGGTGTTTTCGTTTGTATGTGATTTCATCGCCCTAAAAATCATGGAATTGGAGCTAGCTTATCACGAACACAACTTCTGTACATTCCATGAGCTGTACGATTGCAGAAGCGACGCATGCGTTCTAGAGACCAGACGGCGGTTGGTGACCGAACGTGGAAAAAAAGAGAGCCCAAACCTTAACCTTGGCCTCACTGCCTGGGTAAAAAGCACTTTTCCAGGCATAATCATCCTCATATTCTTTGCATATGCTCCAAGGCATTGTAGAGTGATGACAGCTATGTGACATTAAAATATCAGGCATAAACCCTGAACTACCGCCTGAAAATTTTTTGCAACTTTTAAGTGACTTGACTCTACTTCACTTTGTTTTACAATTAAAACCGTGTCTTTGTTTGTTTTCTGGTTAGGGATTTGTGTAGAAGTGGAAATAGACAGAATAACTATCTTACTCCATCCCCTCCACTCACCCCCCCCCCCCCCCTTCCCGCTATTTTTTGTCCCTACCTGCAACTATTTCTTTTATATGTATAAGTGACAGTTGTTTGGAATCAGTGCGGGCCTAAAGCTGGCTTTGGTGCCGCAATTAAGCTAAATATATCTAAGCTGATTCAGTCAAACATCCAGAAGGTCTGTGATATTTTGGCGTTGTTTTAAACTACCCGCTTTCGCGCTATGTCTCTTCCAGTTGCGGGCCACGGAAGTCAGAAATGCTACAAGTTGATTGACAGATTCGAAGCAGAAGTGAGAGTGTCGCTTGTTCTGATAGGTGAGTTTTAACTCTTGATTTTCGTGATTTTACTCCGGAAATAGAATACATACATCACCTTTATGCATACATCACCTTTATTTCATCTCGGATTTAAAAGAGTAGCTAAGAATAGCTAATTTCTCCGAGGGAAAAAAAAATAATAATAAAAAAAAAACTAAACCAATAAAATCGTATATCATATATAATAAACTACTGTTTACATAAGAGACAATTACATTGTTTTTCTAAAAAAAAATGCTGCCACAAGGCCAAAAGAGTTGTCATTTAGTACATAGTTAATAGAGGGGACTGGTTATGACGCCCGGCAAGCATCAAAGGAGCAAACAAAGATGCCAAGATTGATGTTGGAAGGTCCACGACCCTGCACAATCTTCTGTTTTGCGCTCATACACTATGCAGGATTACGCAACCAAAACGTTTCTATTGGTTAGTTCCTCAGTACGAAGTAAGCAGCTATTGTGCTTTGTGCACCGTGTCCCGGCCGGACATATAAAGCGGCGAAAAGCGTCAATGTAACATAAAACAGCTTTCCAAACACAACGAGTTTAATGACAACGTACAGAGTCACTAGTCATTATCACAACAAATGATGTCGACCTTTCATCTTGGTTTACAACCTTGTAGCAAGCCGTAATAACCTGTGAAACACAGCAAAGATTACGTTGCGAAGCGAAACCAAAAAGTGAAACTATCCAACAACTTACCACATGATGAAAGGGCGGGGTATAAGCGAGAGAAATCACAACATTAGCGTATTTTACACGAGCGCTTCACCAGGTGCGATTGAAAGGTGAACAAGCTACTGAAGCATTATGGTCTTACGTAATCCCTATGGAAAAATCTGGAATCGCGGAATGGACTCGATACAACTGCTTGTTGAGGAATAGCCTCAACACACCGTCAAAGCAAAAAAAGCGAACAAAGACATACAACAAATAACTTTGTCGGGTTTCAGAACCACTCCTTTCTATTAACTATGTTTAGTATTGGGAAGAATTCAGAAATTTTATGACCGTTATGTTAGTTTTTTTATCATTACCCTGACAATATGAGGTAAGCATAGTAGGAAAAGACTTTGCCAATGTTAATCCTAAGGTAATTTTGTGATGAAACGGCGAGGTTCTCGTTAAATGGCAACATTTTTCGGTCATGGGACCGAGCCATGGCCGCGTGAGGACGTTCCAAGTGACCGTCCGCAATTTTCAAATTATCTGAGAACTCCCTAAAATTTTAATGGCCAAAATTATTATCGACCTGTTAAACAAACGAAGAAATAGAACATCTGCTGATTCTGAAGATTCAATCTCAACACCTGAACACAAGAAAACGAGGGCAACGAAACAGTTGAGTGAAGAAGAAGACGAAATCTGGGCGGCGTTAAATATGTCGGAGACCGTAGCCGGAAAGCTAGAAGAAATATTAAAGAAACTACAAAAGCTCGATGTTACAGAAGCATCAGTCAAAACATTGAAGTAAAACTTAAAAACCTTGAAGAGCGCACAGACGTTTTGGAGAAGGATATTAAGGATCTCAAAGACGGCGCGGACTTCACAAGCACCCAGGTAGATAAACAGACGACAGAGTTAACTAATGCTAAAGCTAAAATCGCCAAATTAATGAAAACAGTAAATGAGAACGAAGAAAGGTAGAAAAGAGATGGAAACAAAACTCCTGTACCTGGAGGCTTACTCTAGAAGAGAGAACATTAAGTTTATGAACATCGCTGTCGATTCAACAGAGGAGCGCGAAGACGCCGAAGAAACCTTGAGGTCCTTCCTGGAACGTGACCTGTGCCTCCTAGATGCAAGAACCGTAGAGATACAACGAGTGCACCGCAGTGGAAAGGAAAAGACGCTTTCTGAGATATAAAGATGTGCAAAAAATATTTTCACTTGAGCACCGATTCAAAGATACGGACTTCCAAATGTTCCGTGATTATCCTGCAGAAATTGTCAAGCGACTCAAGGAGCAGATGAAAACCTTCAAAGAGGCCAGAAAAAACGGATTTCCGGCAGCTTTCAGTCAATCTCAACCAGATAAGTTATACATTAGAGGACGATTATGGCGATTATAGTAGGTAGAGAATTTACCGTATAGTTAAGGCCGATCAAAACTTGTGCCTTTTTGTAAAACTTTTCGCTAGGGGAGCTTTTGTGGAAAAATTTCCGTATAACCCCATACATTTATTATGCATGCAGAATCATTAATTATGTATGCGTTCTTTTGTTTTGGAAGACAGCAGCAACTCCCTAAGGTATTGAATATATACATTGATAATTACTACTTACCGTAGGAATAAAAGAGGATTTGATTGCGCGCTGTCGCGGGCTATCGCGCGCGGTGTTTTCGCCGATTCTCTTCTACTTCTAGCTCCGTTCTCCTCTCTTTTCTCCTCTATATTACCCAGGCTCCTTACGCATTTTTTTTCCTTTATTCTTGTATCATATCAGGTCTCGAACCACTTACCTCTAGCATACCTTTCGCCTACCAGTCTCTCTTCTACACCACTACACTACGAGGTCCAGTTGAGAATTACCCCTCCAAAAACAATTTATATTATACCTGAGTCGATCGCATTCCCAAAAAGTTGCATAACAATTTACTTATTCAAGTGTTTAACGCATGTTGCACGCTACACGAAAATATGCATCGCATTTGTGGGCCCCTGGTGAATAAAAGGGAGAGGGAATGATTTATTTCCTTCGACATCAGCAGTACTGTTAGTTACGTACACATCAATGTCTTCAATAAATTTTATTAAACTCTGCAAAATTTTGGTGGATCACGACCAGTGTATACAGTGGTGCAAGGAACAAAACGTGCTGACGTCGTCAATAAAGTGTCTGCCGGAAAATTTTAGCAAAGCATAGAGGTGGAGACGAGCTTCATCGCGAGATGGATACGAATCGCGATGTTCGAGAAGAAACTGCAATGGCATGGCATAAGTGCGCACTGAAAATACATCGACGGGAGTCAAACAAAGTTTCCCTCGTACAGGAACATGCAAAGATCCCTATGAAAGATATATCTACGGGAATGGTTGTGGCATCAGCACTATGGAGACGATCCTTTTGGAAACATTATCAAGCACATCGCGGACTTATATGCGAATACGCAAAGATGCGTAAATTGTTCTTGTATGCACTGTTCGTGATCTGATCGCCACTTCATGAAGGAAAGAAACAAAATACACAGCTTCGACGCATGGGACTAAATTTGAGGAAGGACATCAAGGGGCTAAAACGCGGAATGACACGATGAAGGTAAGCAAGAATTTTATTTCACTTCGATATCATTTACAAAATTAGTAAGATAGTAGCTGACCCGATCAACAGTTGATAGCTAACCGCAAGCAGCCTTTGCTTAGGCCTAAAACACTATTATATACGCATTTTTGATCTAGCGCAATGTTCGAAATCGCTATTATTATAAACAGTTATAAGCCTGCGTTCTGTTTAAAAACACGGTAAATGCGTTCTAATTTGTCATATTACGTTTCCGTTTTGTGTACTTTAGATTTTAGATTTTAATCGCTTCGTTTTTCAGTATTTTTGACGGAAAATTCGGAAAAAAAACTAAGTCCAAAAGTATGCGACACAGGTCAATTTTAAAGTCATTTAAAGCGAACAAGTCTCAAAGGAGCGCTATTGTTTCCGCTATTGTTAAGTTAAACAAAGAACTGTATGCATAATAAATGTATGGGGTTATACGGAAATCTTGCCACGTGTTTTACAGAGTAAGTATAAATGTATGTCTTTCTTTTTTATTTGTTTGTTTTATGTTAGATGTTTAACAAATGTCCTTTTTGGGCTTAGCTGCACTACATACAAATTCTATACTCCTCAGTGTAGCTGAAAACGGAATAAATTATTGTAACTCCTTTCCCTGGGGTGAAAACTGCCAAATTCTTTTCTTTTCAAAACAACAAAAGAATTGGATTTTCAAATTGGATCAATAAATGCAAGGGGTCTAGATGACAGGATTAAGCGTCGAGAATTTTTCAATTGGCTTCGGAAAAAACAATTGGCCGTATATCTTTTTCAAGAAGCGCATTGTACGGAAAACAGTATGCATGACTGGTGCGCTGAATAGGGAGGGGGGAGGGGGGTACCAAGCCCTTTTCAGCTGCTGTTCCAGCAGGAAGGCAGGTGTTATGATTTTGTTTAATAACAACATCACCTTCCAAATTTCGAGAACTTATTGCGATCCCGAGGGACGCTTTATAATTTGTGATATGACAACAAATGGGAAACAACTAACTTTGGTAAATCTATACGCTCCAAACGACGACGATCCAAATTTCTTTACCTCTGTTTTTGAGCATTTAGCCGATTTCCAGTGCGACGAAGTTATAATAGGAGGAGATTACAACTTAGTGCTCGATGTTGAGAAAGATAAAAATGGTGGGCTTGCAAAAACACACAAAAAATCACTGGAAGTTTGAAATAAATTTTCTGAGGACTTAGATCTGGTTGATGTCTGGAGAGTTCAAAACCCTGAATCACAACGCTTTACGTGGAGGCAAAGGAATCCGGAGATACATTGCAGACTTGACTTCTTCCTGGTAAACAAAAGTATACTTTGTAGCGCCATCAACACAGACATCGTCCCTGGGTACAAAACGTATCATTCTTTGATCACCTTGCAAATATCTCTACGTAATGACCCAAGGGGACGAGGGTTCTGGAAACTGAACATCTCTTTTTTAAAGGACGAAGAATATGTCAATCAAATTAGAGAGATAATAGCTCAAACTAAGGATGAATACGCACAAGATGACACCGTTACCCCTGGTCTATTATGGGAAATGATTAAAAAGAAGACTAGAGAAGCATCGATCAATTATGATAAAACAAAAAAAAAGACATCTTGAGCAAAAGCAAGATGAAATTGAAGAATCAATCACAATTCTCGAGGAACAAATTGTTAACACACGCGCGAATGATTCCCAAAAACTATGGCCAGAATTAGAAAAGAAAAGATTTGAACTGGAAGCTATAATTGAATACCAAACAAAAGGTGCGATTTTAAGATCCAAGTCTCAATGGTACAACGAGGGCGAGAAAAACTCCAAATATTTTCTCAACCTTGAGAAGAGGCACTGTAGACAAAATACAATTACTCAAATGAAAATTAATGACATGGACGTTATTCAATCAGATAAAGAAATCTTACATAAGTGCGAAGATTTTATAAAAATCTCTATACCTCCAAAATGCAAGTAAACAATTCCTCGAAGG